>HG995298.1:3705628-3909917 GCA_905332915.2 Hecatera dysodea | reverse complement strand
GACTAAGCAAGTGAAAATAACCCCCCATCTCTTTTCACGGCGTCTACCTATTGATACCTCCATTGGACCAAAATAATCTACCCCACAATGTACAAAAGCTCTTCGTGTATTTACAATCCGAGCGGCAGGTAGATCTCCCATCTTGGGCATTGAGGGACGAGCACGACGCACCAAACATGCTTGACATTTGGATACGGCTGATTTGACTGTACGTCGCAATCGAGTGATCCAATATTTTTCCCTAATACTGTTTATGACAGTTTCCACATTGGCGTGGTGAGCGTTCTTGTGATACTCGAGGGCAATGAGCCGTGCGGTGTAACTTTGACCATCTAAAATAATTGGATACTTTTCATCAAACATCAATTCTGTTGCAGCACTCAGGCGTCCTCTAACGCGAAGCAATCCATCAACTTCATATAAAAATGGATCTAAATCTCGAATTTTACTTTCAGCAGGTAAAGCACTTTTTGTTTTCAATAGTTCTAATTCCTTGGAGAAAGTCTCAAGCTGTGATTGTTTCAATAAAATATTCTCAGCTTCACGAATATTACTAGCCGTTAATTTCTGAACTTGATTCTTGCGACACATACTCACAAAGGCAAGAACTCGACCAGCAGATCTAACAGCTCGTGTCCAAGTAGAGAACCTATCGACATTAAATAAGGGTACATACTGTTTAACTAGGTGAACCTTCTCAATACGCTCTACATCAGTATCACCCACGTCCTCAAACTCGTTCAC
Source organism: Hecatera dysodea (assembly GCA_905332915.2). Classification (NCBI taxonomy): domain Eukaryota; kingdom Metazoa; phylum Arthropoda; class Insecta; order Lepidoptera; family Noctuidae; genus Hecatera; species Hecatera dysodea. The sequence continues at coordinate 3,909,173 of HG995298.1, read as the reverse complement.
CGGCCACTGGTCTTTTTCCTGGTACAAAAAAGAGGGACCTGTAAACCACAACTTACAATTCGTAGGCCAGTGCAACTTGGTGGCTTCGTCTGCGGGGTTTTCTGCAGATGGTACCCAACGCCACTCACTTGGGCTGGACTTTCGATCGATTTCTGCTAACCGATGTGAGACAAACTTCTGGTAATCACGAGGATCCGAATGCACCCACTTCAAGACAGTTTTCGAATCGGACCACAAGTACTTTCTTGTTATCGTCAAGCCTTGCTCTTTAACAACGATGCAAGCCAACCTACACGCCAGCACAGCTGCCTGCAGTTCAAGGCGCGGCACGGATATAACCTTCAACGGCGCGACGCGAGCTTTACCAATAACAAGTGAGACTGTAAATACACCAAATTCATCCCTACCAACTAGATAAGCGACTGCAGCATAAGCCGACTCGCCTGCATCACCAAAAACATGTAATTCGACAGTTGAAGGGTTAAGCCTATACCAACGTGGCACACGCATGCAACTTAGCTTTTTTATATCTTGCAGCCACTTTTCCCATTCATTGAACTCGGCCTCCATTAGCTGATCGTCCCAACCTATACCAGATTTCCATACTTTCTGTAATAAGATTTTAGACTTAATCGTATAAGGATAAAGTAAGCCTAACGGGTCAAAGATACTCATAATAAATCTCAAGAACTGTCGTTTGGTAGGAATAACTCTGCCTTCAACTACTTCAGGCGTCACCTTTTTGAACGACAAGTCGAACGCTAGCTCGTCTGATTCCGGAATCCATATCATACCTAAGGTCCGTTCACCATTATATGGAGACTTGTCAAAATTTACAGAACTGGGCACGACAGCTGGCAACTCGTTTCGAAGTTCAGGTGAATTGGTCACCCACCCCCTGATAGAGAAACCACCAGCGGAGTGTATCATGGAAACATTTTTGATTAGATTACGCGCGTTATCAATTGAGTTTACACTATCCAAATAATCATCCATGTAATGATTTTCATGGATCGCCTTGACCGCCTCAGGATATGAATTTCGGAATTCATTAGCATTTTTATTCAGTACATGTATGGCTGAGGCAGGCGACGACTTAACACCGAAAATCATAGAATTCATAACATATGTATCAGGGTCGCGTTCTCTGTCCAGGCCTCTCCATAAAAAGAGCTGTGCGCCCTGATCTTCTTTTCTAATTTGAATTCGCAAAAACATGTCGGCTATGTCCGCTTTATAAGCTATTCGACCAGATCGGAACTTAAACAATACGCCTAATAAAGAATTTAACAAGTCCGGCCCTGTAAGCAAATAATCATTTAAACACGCACCTTTATATTTAGCCGCGGCATCGTAAACTAATCTTAGTTTATTTGGTTTGTTGGGGTTAGTGACCCCAAAATGCGGTAGGTGCCATACCGGGTTAACACTCAGCGGAGTATCCAATAGCCTAGCATATTTTTCGGAAACTAATCGTTCAATTTGCCGCGAATACGCTTCAGCATAATCAGGGTTTTTATCCATCTTACTCTCTATGCCGCGTAATCGTTTGAGAGCGTAGTCGTAATTGTCAGGCAAGTGTACCGCGTCACGTGACCAAAGCAATCCTACCTCCCAACCTCCGTCCACACGGCGACTAGTGCTGTCTAGGATTTTACAAGCTCGTTCAGTCTCAACATTTTTGCGTGACACTTCTGTGATACCGATAGACTCAAGTAAAAATTGCTGTTTCACAAGGTCATTTAAATCATCCAAACCATCGAATGCTAGATTTACCGACTCATGATCAGACTCGTCGTCACAGATACCTACAGTTACAGGTCCATGAATAACCCACCCTAACTTAGTAAGGGACGCTACGGGTTGTCCGGATTTGCCCTGCCGTATTTCCTCATTTACGATCAACTTCCAGTTATCTTGGCCGATTAAAACCATCGGTTTCGCGCACGACATCTCACACAAATCTAGATCTCGCAGATGTTTATTCTTATTTAAAACTCTGGCAGGCACGGATTGGGTAGGCAAGTCTAAGTTTTCTATCGTTCGTAACACGGTATCATGAGATACGCCGTTGCTACCGCGAATTAGCGCAGTCACCTTACAGGAATTGTTATCTGACATAACAAGACCGCGTGCACTAACAATTCTTAACGGAGATGATAGTCCGCTGAAATTACAAATACTAGAATCTACTAACGACACAGTGGCCCCATCATCTAGCAAAGCATATAAACTATATTCAACATTGTTAACAATAATCGTTACGGGCATAATTTTTAATAAAGTTTTAGTGGTTCGACACCGCTCACCCATACTCGTCACCGACTCGGCGACCGACGGCGACGGCGCCGGCGGCTGTACGTAGGCCGCCTGCGCCGCGGCCGGCGCATGCGTTGCACCAGCGACATCGGCGGCGCCCGGCGTTTTCGGCTTCTCGTAATGTAGAAGTGTGTGATGCGGAGAACGACACTTTTCACACCGTTTTGCGCGGCAACGATAGCGAGAATGGCTTTGCACTAAACATTTGAAACAGAGTTTGTTGACCTTTACAAAGTTCCACTTTTCAAGTTCACTTTTTATAATGAATTTATGACACTCGGGTAATTGGTGAACCGTACTACGACACAACGCGCACTCACTTGATGACGAGGACGTACTCGGCGACGATGACTTGGCTTCCTCGCTGGTGAGGTGTACACGGTATGCAGGTTCCCGGTGTTGACGCGTGGACTCGGCGGGCTTGGCGCGAAACGGCGCGGTGACGGGTTGGGCGGTGGCGGTGGTCCGGTTACGATTATTATTGTGCTCGGTATTCATACTCAGCGGTAGGTAATAAGCTGATGCCCGTGATAAATGACTCAGAAACTCGAGGACTATGTTTATATTCGGCGATACACGAAGATCTTCCTTGCTGTTGGTGTTCCTTTTCATAACAAACTCGCCGTACTGCGATCGTTGTACATTGGTTAATTTGCCAAGAATTTCGTGTGTTAATTGGGGGTTATTTATGTAGCCCTCCGCTCTTATGTTTTTTAATATGTACACACAATTTCGAACGACGTTGGTCATGGTCCGTAATTCGACGCCACTTTCGGACACACGGGGCAGACATCTTATTTTGTTAAGTACAGTCTCCAACAGCAAATTGGGGTGACCAAACTCCTCCTCTAAGGCATTAATTACCTCTATGGGGTCGGACCCGGTACGCAGCAGATCTTCAACAGCACACTTTGCCGCGCCACGCAGTGATGCTTGCAAGCGTAAGGTGTTCTCGATCACGCTATACGTGGCGGCGGTAGTTTCGTACGTACGTCGATACGCCAGCCAGTCTGCTGGGTTGCCATCAAACACGGGGAGGTCATAATTTTGTCGTGGTCGCTTCGACATGTTCGTAATAATTACGTCGGCCAAATGCATAATGTCAGAGGCCGCAACAGCGCCGGCAGACGGGACCGGAGCACCCGGCGCATACTTTTCGGCGGTCGGGGAGGACGCCGCCGCAGGCGCGAACGGCTCGCGAACGGCGTTCTGCGCATGCGTGACGCCGCGCGCGCGCTCTCTTTCTCCATCTAGGCCTTCGGTCGAGTTCGGACACGCTCCGGCCGGCGCATGTGGCGCTGGCGGCTTTTCCGCGTGTTCAAACGAGGCTTGATGTGTACTTAACCACTTATCCACGTTCCGGCCACTGCAAACGCTCATCGCGAGATTGTCTACTTCTTCGTCTTCAATCTCCGCGATATCTAAGGCCAGTTTTTTCTTGATGAGCTGTTCTTTTAATTTGGCGATTTCTTCTTCTGCCCTGTACTCAGCACGGAGACGAAGCGCTTCGCGGCTGAGGCGGCTTGATCGCGACCCGGTCGACGTGGCAACAACTTCACTACGGGGAGCCGTAGTGACACACGTGGTATCCGCACCGGGTCGTTGCTCAGCCCCAGCATGGGCTCTGCTCCGTGTCACGACACCAGTAACGTTGTCATTCATTGTGATCCAGGCACGAAGGACCAATATTATTTAGGGCGGGATTTTTCCACAATGAGACGCAGTCACTAGGTATATAAAGGACGTATATTCACAGAAGACACATTTACACCAAAACTCAAGTCAGTTACATACAGGTAAGCAGAGATTCACAAAATTGGCGGGAACGTCGGAGCGTTTTAGTACGCACCCGCGCGCGACTCGTTTGTAGCAGCAACTAACGGTCGAGCGGCGCGCGGGCTCGGGCGGCGGTTGGCAACATGCGCGCGAACAAGAAATGCGACGTTGTAACTTTGCGACGTTGCCATTTCGCTTCCCGCGTAAACTAAACAAATTTAAACTTAATAATAAAGTACCTATAATAAAATGAGTTGCCTACACATAGAGAAGATAAGAATCTTAACTAAGGCCAAACCAATATTCGGTGGGCGCTCAGTGACAGAATTACCACAAGGCCAACCAGGCATTGGCCAGAAATTGAACTAAAAAAAAAAAAATTGTCCGACACCTATGTTTGCATTAAGTAGGTAGGTACTCGACGAAATGTAGGTAGGTACTGACTACTGAATGACTCCTTAATTTTTGCGAATTCTTGCGTGCTGTAGGTACCTATATACTCTCTAAGGTTTTCTTGGTTTTCTCTTCATCTTCTTATAAGTAGGTACAGAAGCGTGGAGATCTAATAAGTAGTATCTATTTACTATGTTTCAGTCGATAGAGCTGTTGTTTGTCGATGCGGAACTAGACTTATTATGTTGAACTCTCGACCTTTGTATTAATTTAACAAACATAATTATTTTGTAATCATAACTTTTAATGGTTTCCTAATCTAAACGATGATCTTGACTTTCCAGTTTGCCGACAAATCTATGTTCCCATTAAATAAGGACTTTGCGGTATCCATGTAAAGTAGAGAGAGACTAGGTACCTACCTACCTATTTATGTGATTTTTTTAAAATTATGAGCACCTGTGTTCTTTCCCAACTCACAACTGATTTACAAACGGTTTCGGCCGGAGATATTCGGGATAATGTCTGTTACAGCAATTTAGGCTCTCGTTTTGGTTGTGGCGTATCTCATATTGAATGTTACGACTTGGCGATCTAGCTAGATCGCCAAGTCGTAACATGGTACTTACCACGACCGTTTGACGTTTTTGTGGTCACAAGCGCCAAGTCACAGGACCGTAGAACGGGAATTTCTATTAGGGATTTCTCAGTAGCAGCCTGGAGTTTGGAAGTTGGTCGTGTGACACCCCCGTGCCTTCGAAAGCATATAAATCCTTTGGTCCTTTTTTTTCTGTATGCAGACACTTACTGACTAAATCCCACCCGTGTCCTTTGCGTCCCAGGGCCATGGTGACTCTTTCTAACAAATTCCGCAATCCTAGCCGGCACTGACGTTATGGGGTCCATAAGGCCCCCATCCATCCCCACCGTCTTCATTGCTGACAGCTCTATGACGCCGTCGACCCGGACCTGGTAGCAACCGACCCATAATATAGCTCGCCATCCGCAGGCAAGCCTTTTGGTCGTTCGACTGATCCTTCCCGAGGTGCTGTCCTATCGGACGGGAGTTAAAAAAAAAAAAAAAATCATTTAATTCGGGTAACTTAGGCCCATAGAAGTCAATTTACATATGCTTTCTCAATGAATAAATGGCACTTTAAAAATTAAATTAAATTAATTAATCTCGGGGAATCTCGGGGGGATTAAGCTCGGGAAGATTAATTGTTTATTAATATTATTCATGCATTGTAGGCATGTACCTACATAACATAACATAAGTAAACATACTTAGGTAAACAAACAATACAATGGTGTATGATAATAATCATATTAAATTCACCAAGCGAATGAACAAAATATTTTCATTGCCTGACGTTCTCATTAGACGAATTACTCATTTTAAAGACATCTTAAAGTAAAAATAGCGTGCAGGAGCGAACGATAGGAGCTTTTTATTTTTAAATTCAGCATCCGAATTATTGCGTCGAACTTGCACTGTTAATGTTTGAACTTTCAGAAGGTTATTTATTGATTAATGATATTGACTGGTAATAGGCCTTATTATAAACCTTTCATATACATAGGTATATGGTCAGGGCCGTCTTTTATCTAACGGAGGCACTGGGCACATTAGAACAAATATGGGCCCTGTGTATGCCACCTAATCTGGCAGGACACAGATACCCCATTAGGTACCTACCCTGTAATTATTGTTCCATCCATTTTTACCTGTGTACACAAAAAAACTTATTTGATTTGATATGACTTCTATTTTCAAAAGACAAATTAATTTAAAAGCATTATGAACTAAGAATGTCTCTTTTCTCTGGTTATTTACAGGTTTTTGGCCTTTAGTACCAACAGAAATAAGAGTCAAGTGGTGAACATATTAAGCTGAATGGTTTGAAAACATGAAAATTTAGAATGAGGTGCGTCCAGACAGCATTTTACAAATGTATTTCGGCCTTGAATGCGATTTTATTAATAAGACTTCAGTATTATATAGATAGGTATACCTACAGTTGTCGTTCTTTTTGCGCTCACCGAAGCTGATGCATTTCTGCTATAGAGATGTTCCCTTCTGCATAGTCTGAATTAATCTCTGTAGGCAAGGTAAACTAACGCGCTAATAAAAGGTGAGTAGGTACCTATCTAAATATGCTGCACATAGCATTCAGAAGGATTAATCAACAGATCTTTCACTTAATTTTCTTAACCTCTAAAGCACCGTTGTACCGTTTTCGGTATCAAAACGCGAACTGCCGTTGAGCCCCGCCGTACCGTTTTCGGTACGGCGGGGACCAGCTAACATAAACCTTATTTGTACGCAACATATGGCTCTAAATCGTTTGCAAAAATTCACGTCTATGGCCAGTTAATAGTCGATTCAAACGATACCCAAAGTTACTAAAAATAAACTGGGCATCACTAAGAAAAAAAAAAAGAAAACACGTCAAAATAAAAATGTCAGTGCAAAATCGGTGAGCTCGGCTGCGTTGTTTATTTTTATTTTTTTGTGGAGTTCTGTGTTGTGAAACATTGGTAAGTAAATGTATATTATGTTATAAGTGTATAATGCAACTTTGTAGACAATAATTTGCTTGAAACAATAACCCAAAGTTATTTTATGAGCCAACAAAGTATTCCCTAATTTCGATTTCGTCAGTCGCCATTGAATGAACAATTGAAAATATGAATTTGACTGTTTTACAATGAAATATAGTCTTAGAAACATTAGTAGCAACGCAAAAACTAATGATAATTCATTATTTCATGTATTCAAGGCATATCTGTTCATATTTATTTATATTTCAAGTATTTTCAAGTGAAGGTCAATGTCAACCGCCAGACCAACTCGGCGTAATTGTTTTTGAATTAGAATTAGATTTGGTGTGAAAATCATATAGTAAGTGGATGAATTATAAGTCCTAAATATCTAATGCAAGTTTGTATATGATTTTTTGCTTGAGATAATGCCATAAAACTACTCTTTTGAGCCAACAAAATGTTCGTCCGCATCGCCATTGTTTGTTATGAATTCTAATAATTCTCAATGAATTAGTATCTTTGCAAGGTTATGTAAAAACGTAAAAACTAATGATAATTCATAATTTCATGTATTCTATGCGTATTTATTCTATTTTTATTCATATTTAGATGTTTTCTCATGTTTTGTTTACGTAACACGCAACTGTCAAATTTCAAACATGGCCGCAACGACCGCTAGACCGTGGTCATATCGATAAAAGTTATCGATGGTATCGATAACTTTATTTTTATTTTTTATGAAGTAAAAATATTTTGGGGAGACCTTTGTCCAACAGTGGGACAGTACAGGTTGAGAAAAAATAAATATTATTTATTATTTTAGAAATGTCTTAGAACGTGTGTTGTTAAGGGTGATTGTTTTATAATTTACATTGCTGGTATTTTGTGTAAAGTGTTGGGCTTTGAATTTTCAGTATGTCAGCTCGGAACCAACTATCCTCGGACTGTACACGGCTGAGGGAGAGGTGTTCCTCCTCCCCTCCTCCTCAAGTCCTCCAAGCGCGATCAACATGTAAGTTTCACCGTAATAAATATTTTATAGTCGTATTATTTGTAATAACAAAAATTTTCGATGGGCTTTTTACTTCCTCAGTCCGTCACCACCTGCGGCCAGTCCGTCTCCTCCTGCCACTGCTGCTCCTCTGGCAACATGAAGCCCGTCGCGTGCGATGCAATCGTAAGTAATGAAACACAATTTCATCAATATGTTTTTCAGTCATAATAATTATTTATAATAACGAAAATCTTTCATTTGATAGGCTGAGCCCGTCACGCGCTCTGCGGTCGCCTACGCCTACCCTTGCGGAGGATGCTGGGGCTGATGCTCGTGATGAGTAAGTTATACTTTTACTTTTTCTCGTTTTACATTTACATCAAGAATTTGAATAATTTTTTCAGGAGATAGTATGTGATGAGACGACGATGACGACAATTATCATCTTCCTGACGAGCATCAGGTTTAGCCTCCGCAAGTGGTAGAGCGTCTGGATAGTCCAGTACATGGCCGAGGAAGGGGACGAGCGCGCGGACCACGCCAAGGCGGCCGGTGAGGAGAGCAGCAGGTCGGGCAGAACGGGCCAAGGTGAGTCCCAATGGAGAAAGGGTGACGGACTAGTGGAAGTGAATGTGAATGATGAGGACGTGTAAGAAGAGCTGCGAGCTATGGTGAATGCAAGGGAGGCAGCGAGATTGCGGGCAGTTGCGAGAGTGAGACAGAGGCAGCAAAAACCAGAAAATGAAGCGCATGAACATCGCGTTCTTCGACGTTTCGCGCCTTACCATAGCCATCCTCTCTTTTTTTCCAGTTTTTTTTTTTACTTTGAATGACTTATAGTATAATACCCTTTGTTCTTTCCACAAAGTCGCAACTGACTAACACAGACAGACAGTAGTCACTCCTTTTCTGGTCATACCACTTTTTATTGTCTACCTTGTACGCTAAGTATGTATGTGTGGGTACATGCGTGGTCATTGGGACTCACCTAAAAATGGTTTTTGACACATAAGTGTGTAGGTATGTATGTGTATGATTTTATGCCCCAATTCAAGGCATTTTTAATAAATAAAGAGTTTTATTTCTTACATATTTCCTATAGCGGAACACATATTATGCCAATCACTTTTATTTTGTTACTATTATAAGGTTTTTATGAGTTTTTTTTTTGTTTACTCTAATATTTTTTCCCCTGTGTAAAAGTAGTAAATACTTTTTTTATTTGAATAACATAGGTATATGCACAATATGACAAATAAAACAAGTCGATCTCAATTATATTTTTTTATTTTCCTTACTGAACACATTTGCAGTAGGTACACATTTTATCGATAATGTATATGCACAATATGACAAATTAGGTATATGCACAATATGATAAATAAAACAAGTCGATCTCAATTATTGTATTTTTTATTTTCCTTACTGAACACATTTGCAGTAGGTACACATTTTATCGATAATGTAGTATGGTGTGTTCCCCACCCTACGGAATGTTAGAATTGAGTACAAAATTTACGACCACTTGAAATATAAATATTTCTTATTTTTTCCATGATAAGAAGGCATGTGTGTACAGATATTGATAAAGCATCTTGTTCTTGCACACTTCTAAGTGAATTTTTAGCTGGAATACCTATATTATCGAGTGGAAATGGGTTATATCCCTCTTACAAATGAGTTTCGTATGTAACAATTCTCTTAGTATATTTTTTCGATTCATGGTTAGAAATCGGTCGAAGAAGGTATAGGTAGTATCCTAAAAACATTTTATATTGATACCTGTTCATAATACCACGGATGATCGGTTACAAAGTCATGCATTGAACTGCGTAATTGTAAAATGACAGTTCCGCGTATAAGAATTTTGAGTTGGAATCTTATAAGATTATTGTATGTAGGACTCCTAAAAAACACTCTCATTAGATTACTTGTATATTTGAAATATTAGTTCTAAAGTTTCGTGTAAATTGATTCAGTAGTTTTACCAAAAAAAAATAATATACGGCAACAGGTCTAGTTGCGGCGACTTCTCTCATATCTATAGGATATTTATAATTCTAAAGTAGTTACAAAGAGTTGTTTATGTAGTAATATAATGGTCTCGTTCTTCACGAACACGAGACTGTTTACCGTTTGAGATAAGAGTTAGTAGAACTCGAGTTATAAGTGTTTATGTTAGCGCGGCCACTTGACGCGCGCGATGACGTAATCGCGCGGGGCGCGAGGGTTGTTTACGTTAGGCGAGCGCGGTGCCTTAGAGGTATGTATGAACTATGTATTTATCAGTTTGCGGTAGGTCATCTGGCTAAATTTAGGAGGCTCCATAGATCGCGGGGCTTTGGGCACTTGCCCAGAGTGCACAGTGGAGAACAGGGGCCGGCTTATGGTCTCCTCAAAGTACTTGAATGGTTTTCCCCTTATCATCGGGGGCGTCAGCAGTCTGCTCGTGCTGTAGAGTCGTCGACCGGGTGGTTAGACCTTGCAGCCGGCGTCCCTCAAGGCGGTATTGTATGTCCTCTTTTGTTTTACATTTTCAGAGCTCCGAAAATCCGTAAAAAAACGGAACCCTTATAGGATCACTCGGTTGTCTTGCTGGCTATCTATCTGTCCGTTTGTCACAGACTATTTTCTCCGAACCTACTTGACCGATTCTGTTTAAATTTGGTACAGACATTCATTTCTGTGATCCAAACACAGACAAGTTACGTAAATAAATAAATTTTGGGCATGATAGCCACTTTTGGGGGACAAACTAGAAAACTTTAAAAACAGTTTTTCTATCTGTACCTACCGTATGACGTGAAGTCAAATGAAAGGGCTTATTTTCAGAGATTTAATTATTTTCATAATTTTAAAATGAATAAGTTTGAAGTTATTTATAATATAGGATCATTATAACCCCCTTATCTCCGAAAAGGGGTAACATTTTAGGCTTAGTAGGAGCCTAAAATTTAGAAAATAAATCCAGGTTCTAGGTTTACCCATAGATTACACGAAAACCTATAAGAAGTCTATAGTGTTAAAGTGACCCTTTGCAAAAACGGGATCTGCGCGCACGAAGTCACTCTGAAAAAGATTGATATTCAAAATTCTGCGTGATGCTCAGGCAGCAACTTGTACCCCCATCCCGGACCTTGGGGAAGCTATAGCTACGCCCGTGCAACGGGGCAAGAAGGAACACGACGTATACCTAGATGACTACGTGATGAATGTGGCTTACACAGCACCTCTTATCTAAAAAAGCAGATAAATACTGTAAATTGTTTGCTAAGTAAGTAATCTCTAAAGAACTTTGAGTCGCTGATAAGAATTTCTTCGCTCATTTGCGACTTTCTTTATCTATATTAAATGGAAAAAAATGAAATTAGTCTATTTGGTAGATAATAATTTCGAAGAAAGCAGAAACTTATATGTAAGTTTTTTTTTTCAATGTGTCATTTACCTAAGAGTTAGCCAGAAAACAATACTCACACAAATAGGGCTTTAAGAGGCGAAAAGACTCGGTCCACGGTTTCATAGATAATGCAAAACTTTTTGCTAAAATAAAAAGAAAACACATAAAAAGAGTTACAAAATTTGCAGGAAAACTAGCTTAAGTTATTATTCTTAAACACAAACGGTAGTTTTAGTGTCTCGAATAAGTTATAAGTAGGTATGTACGTATGTGTTATAATTATAAATATCGTGGGAGTAGGTAGATATCTAGGTACTTACCAAACAAAAGAACATCGCTTTGTTGCCTATATATGTCCGCCATTTATTGTTAGGTACTTCTTACTTCGTATTATAATAAAAAAAAAAACTAACATTTCATACATTTTCAACTGATTGTTTCTAGTGTTTTCATTTTTAGACACTGGAGCTATCTGGTATTTCAAAGGCTGCGTCTTCACCTGCAAGCCACTCGCTTGCAAGTATAATTATATTGCGGTGGTTCGATCGAGCGATTGATCAAATTGCAATGCGCAATGTATTGCAACTTGTTCTCGAGCAGGTGGAAACGTCGCCTTAGGAATGACTCTCATGGTCGATTTTCTTTGTGCAAAATACTTCGTTTAATCCATCTCCCACAATTTCCATCATTAACTTAAATTGAGATTATAAACAAACAAATATTAAATACCTAAGATAGGGTTATTATTTTTAACCATTAACCAAGCAGCATTCGTCGAAAACATGCATACGCAGTTTGCATTACTATAATAATAAATTGGTACTATACTATCTTTGTCGCATGATTCCGTTCCGATCACGTGAACTGCGTATGCTGAACATTATTTTCAAAGTTCATGAGTTCCGCATCACACATTGACGAATGCTTATCTTATGGACTTTCTTGCAATCATTACTTGCTTTCATTTTATTTGTTATCGTTCGTTTAATGGGGCAACATCACTATCTTATAGAAGGTATATGTAATTACAGTTCTATAACCTTTTGTGAGTGACAGGAGGAGTCTAAGATTATAAAACCTTGCTTGTCTTGAGGTGAGATAATGGACAAATATTTTCCGTATCTCACGTGATGGTAAAGCGTTGATGTGGCCGATATTGGTACACGTAACCTATTATCTCTTGATCTCCGGCTTAAACCAAGGATATAAAAACTTCGATTGGTAAATCCTTGCATACAATTGGTGTCTACAATGTCCCACTGCGGGTCAAATGGCTCCTATGAAAGTGTCTAATATTCCTAAAACATTATGGTCGTATTGATGTGGTGCTCAATACGTTACGGTGGAGATAAGGGTTTTGTAGTAGATGAAACTCAATCAACCCATCCGTAATGTAATGTAAGCAGCCCAATAAGATATGAGGTTCCATCTTCAATGAGCTCCTAAGAATTTTATTCGTTACTAGCAGCGCCCCGCGGTTTCACTCGCGTTGTTCCCGTTCCCGTGGTAATACGGAGATAATAAAATATAGCCTATGACCCTCCAAAATAACGTAGCTTTCTATTGGTGACATAATTTTGAAAATCGGTTCAGTAGATCCAGAGATTATACCCCTTACAACGTCACAAACTCACGAACGTTACCTCTTAATAATAATAGTATAGGTAGATGAGCGTTTTAACGACCACCGCTAAACAAGGGCCTATAAACATGATTACATTTAATGACGTTATCTATCCTTTTCTGGTAACACTTTATATTCGGAACTACATCACTATTGGCTCAGCGGTTGTGAGTTTGTTTGCTGTTTTGTATTGTTGCAGGTTCCATTCTCGACAGAACAAATCTATACTAATATTATAAAGCTGAAGAGTTTGTTTGTTTGTTTGTTTGAACGCGCTAATCTCAGGAACTACTGGTTCGAATTGAAAAATTCTTTTTGGGTTGAATACACCATTTATCGAGGAAGGCTTTAGGCTATATATCATCACGCTTAAGCCAATAGGAGCGGAGCAGCGATAAATAATGTTTTAAAATCGGGGATTCCACGGGGACGAAGTCGCGGGCAGCAGCTAGTATTTTCTATAGCCATCGGCTACCCGCGACCCTGTCCAGGGCCTCAAGTCTGCTATTACAATAGTGTCAGAATGGTTTATCATTTATTTTATAATGGTTGATTTTTACAAGTTTGGTAATCTACTAATATAAAAGCGTCACTATGACTTTCCAATGGCCAACCACATTGAAAGAAATGGCATAGAATGGTAATCTCGTACATAATAACAAATGAATGACAGACGTATGCGGTAATCCGATAAAATTTTGACAGTTCCTTTGACCAGTGACCTACCATTAGACCGTCATTGTGCAGTCATTGCTTCTAATAGCTCGGTTATCAAAAGGTATTACGAGACCATTGACAGACCAATGATCGACCATTATGGATTTAGCAGATAACGAACTTCTAGCAAAATGACAATAGGATCGTGTTAGAATGACAAATTTATAAAAATAGCAGACTCGGGGCCCAGATCATCTGTCCACTTAATGGGAGACCTTCCAACGCTGCGTCTTCCGGTACGCGGTCACCACTTCAGAACTTATCGGCTCCTTCGACTATCTGTTCCGCGAGCAATGTCTGCCCACTGCCACTTCAGTTTGGCGATACTTCGGGCTATGTCGGTAGCCTTAGTTACCTATCGGTTAGGTACTTATAACAGACATAATTATGAACAAACAAAAATTAATCCCTCTTTATGATCTGCAAACAGTTCTTGCCATTATATTTACGACTAGCTTCTGCCCGCGACTTCGTCCGCGTGGAATAGTTACTTTACCCCCAACTTTGAAACTCTCAGCCCGATTGGTTTAAAATTGACAAAGTTTCATACAAACTTTCATCCCCTATTTTATCCCCTTGGGGGTAGAATTACGGCCGAAACCAATAACCGATCTATCACATACTGGAGATAGAAAAACAAATGAAACAACAGAAAAATTATATAGGTTTTCTGTTGTTTCATTTGTTTTTCTATCTCCAGTATGCGATAGATCGGTTATTGGGTTCGGCCGTTAATCAAAATCCTTTCTTAGCGGATGCCTACGTCATAACATCTACCTGCATGCCAAATTTCAGCCCGATCCGTTCAGTGGTTTGGGCTGTGCGTTGATAGATCACTATGTCAGTCAGTCAGTCACTTTTGAGTTATATTTATTTACGATACACGACTAACCTGAAGAAGTACACGGAAAATAAAGAGAAAATAAACTGCGGTAATTCACCTACAAGTGGAAAGAATATCCATGCCACGATTCGTACTTCGTACTTTCCGACCCTCGAGGCTACGCCCCCATGGTCACGTAGCCTATCAGCGCTGCGGCGCGGCCCAGTTCCAGATGTGTCACGAGCAGATCAGCAGGCGACTTCGTGACAGGGGTCAAAGTCCATCTGACGGTGCTTAATAATTGTGACCGAAAGTTTATCCTGTCTAGACAGATAGTGGGAGTGCTGGGATTGTCAACGTTTTCTAAAAAATATTATGAGTAGGTTTATTAAAGATAGACTGGACTCATAAAACGTGTATTTTAAAGATAGACTGGACTCATAAAACATGTGTATTCCGAAGAAGCGTAAATAAATAAAATTGAGCATTCAAAAAACCACATGGTTGTCAGTAGAAAAGTTAAGTTAAGAACTCACTGGCAGCATTGTTGCGTTGAAGGGCACTGATAATTCTTTCGCGGAAGAAAAGCCTAAATCTATGGTTCATGCATGATAAATAATAAACTCGTCTACACCAAAAACGTTACACAGTTCTTTATATTTATCTCTTTTGATATCCTACAATCTTTAATAATTCATCGTTAAATGCTAGGTATATGATATTTTATGGCTACCAGTGGAAACCGTAAAGGAAAATCAGTAGGACTATATAACCTAAGCGGTCGCCTCCTTCTGCGAAGCAATGCTAGCGAAGGAGGAGGCGGAGCACGTGCGATAGAGGGAAACCTCACGCTCCAGGCCGCAATAGAAGAAGACGCCCCGGGCGTCGAGAAACGCAGGGCGATTCCCGACCACCTTAAGCGTGCTATGGGTGGCTCGTAGTCAACGGCGCGTCGTGTTCCACGCGCGCCTCAAAGAGCCATCAGCAACGAAGACGGGGCCCCATAGGGTCAGTGCCTGCTAGGGTTGCGGAATTTGTTCGAAGGAGTCACCGCGGACCTGGAACGCAAAGGGCACAAGAAGGATCACGGGTGGGTTTTAGTCAGTAAGAGTCTGACACTCCCTTCCGCTCCGTCCAGAACGGGAGAAGTCATTTGACGATTTCCAATCCAAAACAAAAAGTAGGACTATAGGTACCTACCTAGTGTAGGCAGAGTTTGTTTTTCAGTGGTTCTTTATTGTGTGTAGCTATCTGAAATATAAATGGCTTATGCCAGCTTGATTTATCTGATAGCAAGCAGACACCTTGCAATATAATATTGTGCTAATTTGATAACAGTTTCTTTGCTAAATCGATTATGGCCACCAGTTCAATCCGGACATTATTGTATTTGTGTTCTTTAAAACGGCGGTGAAAAATTAAAATGTCGTAAGCGACATACAATGCACTGTTAGATTTTCAATTACCTACTTTCGGCACTGAACGGAGCGCTGTTAATCCAAAAGTGAACCGACTGCGTCTTACGAAATTTGAAAACACAACCGTGGTTTTTTTTTTCAAGTACATAATCTATACTATAATATAATAAATACTATGTATATATACTATATCTACACTAATATTATAAAGAGGAAAGATCTGAATGTTTTTTTGTTTGCATTTAATAGGCTCCGAAACTGCATGACCGATTTGAAAAATTATTTCACTGTTGGGAAGCTACACTATCCCCGGGGGACAAAGGCTATATTTTATCCCCATAGTACCACGGGAACGGGAACTACGCGGGTGAAACCGCGGGGCGCTGCTAGTAGAAGATATCTTTCTATGACATAATATCAAGCCTGTGTCTCCGAAGGCTAAGCAGAGTGGTACCAATAAATAGTATGCATACCCATTTGTGCTATGCGCTAGTTATGTTTAAGTTCTGTACTTGTAACACTAATGTATCATTAACTAAAAATCATCAATTTTGAGACATGTCAACCTTGTAGCACTTTTGCTGCAAACGTATTGACACAAATCTTATTTCCGTTCTGCTACGGAGCAATTCCAAATCACATCAGTTGGAAAAATAAGAAAGAACTTGGCCCATGATTTGATAACTTTGAGATCCACAGAGCTACTACTAAAAATGTTATTAATTAAATATATACTAATTAGGTATCGAAGGAGTTTCCTCTAAATCCGTTATCGTATGTCCTCAATGAGAGATCCGCTTCGAACGTGAACAACTGCACTTATTTACTTTGAATAATCCTCAAGGAAACTTCCGTGTGGATTTACAACGAACTGATTATTATTCATAGAGATACCGTTGAATCGAATGTATTGGAACAATATTTGGGTATCGCGGTATCAGTTCTGGTAACTTCGTTGCGTGATATTTCTTTGTTGACCCAGCAATGACACGGATGTGGCTGTACTGGGGTTTTGTCACGGATTTTCGTGTATTAAGTGCATGTTGAGATTTGTAGGTGATAGGAAGGAACCTACATGGTTCTCATATAATTTGACCAGTGCGGATTGTATGGACTTTAAAAGAGATTTTGACCTCTGAGTTTGTTTCGGTGTTTCTTCTCAGGGTAGTCGGCTAGGAAACACCGGCTTCATCTAGCTTAAAATGACAAGAAATATTGGACGTGTAAAAGTGTTATGTTTAACCTACTTACAAAATAAATATCATTTATAATGAATAGTTTGCTAATGAAATGCTGGCTGAATATTGCACTCATTTCTAATATGGTATGCAAAATTCACTCAAAGTAATATAATTATGTAAGTAGGTACCCTTAATCATATCTCTAAATGTGCTTTGTTGTAACCCATCCGCTATTACTTCTCCAGCTTTATTGAAGGTAGAATAGGGATTTCAACGCAATTAATTTGTTATTACTTACATTCTTCATTGTTCTACGACCTTCGCAGATCACTCAAATTGCAAATATAGATCGCAAAATACCTGTCTGGTAAAGGTAATGGTTACGAAGTAAGCTTTAAGGTAAGATGCGGACTCATAGGGTCAGTGCCTGTTATGGTTGCGGAATGTGTTTGAATGAGTCACCGCGGCCCTGGAACGCAAAGAGCACTAGGAGTAACACGGATGGTTTTTAGTTAGTAAGAGACTAACACTCCCTTCCGTTCCGCCCAGAGCGGGAGAACTCATTTGATGATTTCCCATCCAGAAAAATGGACAAGTATTTTTTATTTATCTTGTAAACAAATAAATGAAGACGATACAGTGCGTTGAAAACTCGTGTGACGTCACTACCTACTACAGTTTTTGCCACAACGTCACAAGCCCTTGATACGTTTTAACTTCGTAATTTTTTATTGATTTGATAAAGCAATTCGTTTGCAATATTTTTCGATAGTTAATCTAACTGACGGACTAAATATAAAATAATCATATTGTAAATTGACTATAGTTTGTCTGGATGAAAATGCCTAACCATTAAGTCCGAAATCCTTAGATTGAATCTTGATTTGAACCTTTATGCAATATTAGGAATAGATATAGGAGCTCGTGGCTAAATTGTAACAGCCTCACGGGTCGATCTTCGAGGTTAAGCAACGCTTGCCGAGGTTGGTCTGTGGAAGGGTGACCATCTTCAACAAGACTTCTCCGTGCCTCGGAAAGCTCGTTAAGCCGTTGGTCCCGGCTGTCATTTGGAAATCGTTGGCAGTCGAAACGGGTTGTCAGAAGCCAGAAAATCGGACACCAGTCTTGCCAAGAAGTTCCGTGTTCCCCAGTTAATGGGTTATGGAGATCTGGTAGGCAGCCGCTCTACGTAAAATATTTTATTATTCAGCTGAATCCGACTTGTCTGGGAGCCGACCCCAATATAGTTGGGCAAAGGCTAGGCAGATGATGATGAGGAATAGATATAGGCACATACATATAGTCATTTGCGACGTATATTTATGTGCAGTTCACCTCGAAAGGGACAAAGGGCCTGAAGATAATATGACATGTTGTAATGTCTGACTATCGTTAAAGTTAAAATTTTCCACCGGGGTCAACGCTATCTGTCGCCATTGTTAGACCTTCAAAGTTCGTTACTATTGATAGTTTGCTTTAAAAAAATATGTAAATCTATTATAAAGTATTCAATTTATAAAGCTATCATAATAAATCTTACTCAGCCATGAACAAATGAATTGAAAACTGAAAAATTTTTAACTAGTGCATACCTAGAAAAAGAGCTTATTATCCTTCATTCGTCTCTAAAAATTTGTAAAAGAAATATTTTTTTCTTTCACTAACCGACTTCAAAAAATGGTTTCTTTTTTTGTATGTTTGTTCTGCGATGTTTTCGCAAATTGTTAAGCGATTTGCATTATTCTTTTTTTGGATTGGTTCCCTTTTTAATTTGGTGAAGATCTGAAGAAGAGTTTTGGAGATAGGTAATGGAACTCTTTAATAAATGGTTTGTTAAAATCACATGTCTGTTTATTGTTTAGAATAGTTTATAACATGATAACACGCGAATACCCTGTGAAGTGGTAAGCAGATGTGTACAAGTCATGAACAACCATGTTTTTGGGTTTATTTATTCGGGCATAACTTTATTGTTTATAAACTTGATGTTTTTGCGTTGGGTTTAGTTAAATATATTGAATTTGCATTGGACGTTGAACTTCAAAGATAAACTGGTGACCTCCTCAACTTAAAATCAACAAAACTTAGTAAAAACGAGATATTGTTAGGTTTATGTCGATATCAACGTTAGCTAGATATTTATAACTATGAGCTGTATTGGACTTCGAATGCACATAAAGTAACTCCTTAACGGCTGATAGTATAACAACGTGATATAGGGATAATGTCAATTTAGTTGTGGGCAGCATCACCACACAAAAGTGAAAAAAAAAACTTTTTGAGAACAAAATACAAACGACGTCCAAATAATAACACTAAAAAACTTTTATTTCGAAAGTCAAAGAAGAAACAACCAAAAAAATCGATTTCAGTAAACAGTATCGGTTCAATAACCTGTTTAACCGTAGACATTCGATGAGTTCAGTAAATTATCTACGTCGATCAAAATTATGTCCGTTGCTAAAGGCGTATAGTTACGTTTTGGGTTTGCATGCTGAGCGACGCCGAAACTTTCAAAAAAATGTCAACTAATCAGAATGTTTCTGCTGCTACGTTTAGCTAAGTGCAGTTACAGTCTGTCAGGAGTGAATTGGTCACTTCTAGACAAGCGTGCTTCATCTTCGACCACAGCAGCGCTTTCCTTCTGGTGAAATCTACACTAATATTATAAAGAGGAAAGAGTTAATTGTTTGTTTGTTTGCATTGAATAGACTCCGAAACTACTTGACCGATTTCAAAAATTCTTTCACTGTTGGGAAGCTACACTATCTCCGGTGAACATATGCTATATTATATCCGCATAATCCCACGGGAACCGGGAACTACGTTGGTGAAACCGCGGGGCCATGCTAGTTGTGTATAAATAAAAAGATATCTTAGTAAATTAACTTAAGAATATCGGTGTAGATCCTGAGTTATTTTTTTTGCAATATTTATTTTTTTATCACTAAAATAAACGGCCTTTCATGTATCATACAAACCACACAAATATTAGTAAAATTAACTATAAACAGATTGTGATAAAATAAAAAGCGTAGTGGCCGCGGTCCAAGGTTGCAGCGTAGACGCATCGCAGACGCTGATTAGACGTTATCACTACCTATAAACGTGTTGCGTGCGCTATCTGCTTGGTTTGTAACAGTTGAAGAATGAACAAAATAGAAAAACTGGAGGATGGGGAATTTTTAATACAAGGGATAACACTTGCATCAAAAATTCCCCATCCTCCAATTCAGTCTAAAGTGAACCGAATATGAAAGCGAAAGATTATGAAATTAACAGATTCACTGTCCGCACAGCAGACACAAGCGACGACAACATGTCGTTCTAGAGACTGAATCGGTTAACGTCTTAACATAACATCACGCCTGTATTCTTACAATGGTTAGGCAGGGGTGTACAGTCTGGCACGCCACCTTAGTGGCTCTTTTAGAAGTGTTTGGAGAGGTGCCACGGCGTCCTCACCTTCCACCTGACGCAGGTGCTCACACACCCGGGTGTCAACACTGTGTTAATCACCCGGAGGACACGGTGGAGCATACGGTGGAGGTCTGCCCTGCTTAAGCGGAGCAGTATAAAGTATAAATTCAAGTTCTTAAAACGCAATAGACAGATGTGTTGCTGGGGAGTTTGCTGCGCCACTTCTTCTTTCACTAGGAAGTGGTGACGGGTGGGCGTTTTGGGGGACTGTCTTTATTTATGACGTTCAAAAAGTGCTGTCTCTCAGTCTAGTTTGAATAAATGACTTTTGAATTTTGAATGCGTGTCCTCGTCAAGGCAGTGGCTTTATACAGGGTTGATTTTTAATGAAATGAGTTTTTTTTTAAATTTATTTGGAAATTTTCTCTGGCCTACCCTAACCCGAACCACTGCACGCCACTGCGTCGAGGCCATCGGCGGTGGCGACCTCCTGCTTCCGGCCCTGGTTCAATCCATAGTCCAGAGCGAGAGGAACGGGAAGCGGTCACCGTCTTCTGTGAAGCAGTAATGCGAAGGAGGAGGACCGCGTTTAGGAGAGGCAAACCTCACCAGGGCTGCGGAATTTGTTCGAAAGAGTTACTGCGGCCCTGGAACGCAAAGAGCATTAAGAGGAATACGGGTGGGTTTTAGTCAGTAAGAGTCTGATACGCCCTTTCGCTCCGCCGAGAGTGGACGAAGTCATTTGATGGGTGTACACTTATGTTTGATTCGTATGTTATAGGGCAGGTGGCCAAGATATTGCCATCAGAGAGACACAAATACAGGCGGCCATTGAAAAATTCCTAATGGGATAACCCAATAGCTTGCTTTATCCAACTGAGGCATCCAAGTCGGAACAAAAAGATAGAAAAAAAAATGTCTATCTATCAAATACACACAAATGAATAGTACAAAAAGTACGACAGTCATAAAAAAAAAGCCAAAAAGGATAATTATGTACATAATTGATGCTGGATAGAGGCTTCCTGCTGTTGGTCTTCGAATGAACTTTGAATTTGAATACTATACTCAATAGTAGCGAGTGTGAGTGTATTTCATTAGCTGTGCTGAGTGTACCTCATAATTGTAATTACTCCTTTGATCATAAGTTTAAACTATTTATCTAGTTTAGAGCAAAACGTGTTTAGATATTGTAAGCACGTTTTGCATTCAGGCATTATAGAGGCCGACGCCCTTGCCTAAGTATGTTATCTCTTCATAATTAGCCCTTAACTTATTAATAGTCAGACTTTGATCCTAGATAAGTACTGAAGAATTCGAATGGCGATTAATTTAACTATTGTTAATCTTCTAGCACGTGTCAGCGTATATGGAAACCCTTTCAGTATTTAGAACCAGTACTACTGAGCTGGTTCTGATACTGGAAGGGTTTCCACATACTCGTACGGCACGTGCCAAGCTGTTACAAACTTAAATCTGCCGAAACAGAAACGGTGTGAACAGCTACATCCGAATTTCGGTGACGATATTCACAATAGGCAATCTACAGATGAACCAAGGACGTAGGAGATATTGTACACTCCTCGTTGGCGTTGCTATACTCTCATAATCTGATAGGATGAAAATTCTAATCGACCGAAGAAAAATCAGGCGCCGGAATTTGTTCGAAAGAGTCACCGCGGTCCTGGAACGCAAAGGGCACTAGGAGGAACACGGGTGGGTTTTAGTCAGTAAGTTTCCGACACTCCCTTCTGTTCCGCACAGAGTGAAAGAAGGCATTTGTTGATTTACCAAACATTAACAAGGACCAACGATTGTACGTTATTTCTGTGTGTCACACAAACCACCAACTTTCACTCCGAGCAGCTATGCTACAAAACACTCCTAATGGAAAAACCTACTCTGTCCCTAATAGGTAAATCAATAATGAGAAAGATAGAATGTTAATTAACGATGAACAAAGTCTAAAGTAACTTTTTTTTACAGAAGGGAAGAACCCAGTTTAATTAAGTATATGTATGTTCCAGTATTGAAGTTGTTGGACAATCGCCTTTTTAAACTATGGGAAATCATTAAACGTCTTCTTCTACTCTGGGCGGAGCGGAAGAGAGTGTCAGACTCTTACTGACTAAAATCCACCCATGTTCATACTAATACCCTTTGCGTTCAGGGCTGCGGTGACTCTTTCGAACAAATTCCGCAACCCTAGCAGGCACTGACCCTATGAGTCCCCGTCTTACCTTTATTTTTCACTTTTTAGTGGTGACACCCCTACCTAAACTTACCCATAATAGCGTACGTGTGGTGTAAACAATAAACAAACACGCGAAGTCAGCAATCCCGGAAGATATGCTATCATTTAATGAAGAGTTCCGTTTCCTATCTCTGTTCTTCATCAAATCAAACTATGTAGAAAGGGACCACCTCGAAATACTTCTTAGTATTTCGAGGTGGTCCCTTTCTAACCGCTGCTCTTCCAAACCGTCGTAAACAGTTTGTTATTTTTTCGACACTGACAGAATGAAAACATCATCAACGTAGTCGAAGCCACGCATTATTAGTTATAACTAGTCATCAGATCTCAATCATCACACAACCACACGACAAGCACCAGCTTCCGAATATAAAAAATATCATCAAAATCGGTACACCCAGTAAAAAGTTATGAAGAAACACAGAAAAAAATGCAATCGACTTGAGATCTTCCTCCTTTTTTTGGAAGTCGGTTAAAAAAAACCTACTTAAGAAACAATCAAAACAAAACGTGCCTGCAATGGTGTTCACTCTAGTTTTACGTGATCTACCTGACCTGTCCTGTTAGTAACTTTGTCGATAAGATAGCCGGATTAATTAATTACTAGGATACTATCAAGGATTTGTGTGTAATTCACAGGAAATTATCAGCTTTAATGTTTTGACAATATTAGTCGTCCTCGGTAAATGACCTCGTGAATGTATAATAGCATGTCTGTGCATTGCATATTTATACAAAGCATAAAAGAGGTGAACTCTTATCTATACTAACATTACAAAGAGGAAAGATTTGTATGTAACGAATAAAGGACCGATTTAAAAAATTCTTTCACCATTACAAAGCTACATTCACCTTAAGTAAAATAGGCTATATTTTATCCACATATTCCCACGGGAACGGGAACTACGCGGGTAAAACTAGGGGGCGTTGCTAGTTTATTTATATATTTATTTCACACTAAATTGTACACCGAGAAAAGAAAACTACAAACTACATGTACATTGGGCAACATTTACGATGGGCAGCTTTGTCGTATTCCGCGACTCGACACTTCCAGGCAACCTGGAATGCACTTTTGCAAATATTTATCTACCATCACGAACTAACGATACCCTTATCAGCAACTATTTGTTTATTTGCGTGCACTATCAAACTTCTGGGCCTTCTCACCGCTTCTTCCATTCTTTTGTGATTTTTTGCAAATGAATACATTCGCACATTCACAAATTGTAGCTCTATATACACTTCGTTCTTCTCTTTTGTCCAGTTTATCCATACTTCCCCTTTAAGCGGGACCTACTGGTAATATCTTGAAAAAGTATATGCTTGCTGGCCCAGACGGGTCGTCGTAGGTCGCCGGTGATTTTCCTGCGGAGTGCATTACACCCAGACGTACAAAGTACGGCTCGTCCAGACGACGCGACCCACTTACCGTTACGTAAACATAATAGAACACTGTCATAAACAAATCCAAGGATATCTC
Source organism: Hecatera dysodea (assembly GCA_905332915.2). Lineage (NCBI taxonomy): Eukaryota > Metazoa > Arthropoda > Insecta > Lepidoptera > Noctuidae > Hecatera > Hecatera dysodea. Next base: position 3,884,827 of record HG995298.1, on the reverse strand, counting down.
TGTGTTGAGCTCACGTGATGGCTCCTTGAAGTTGTAGATAATAGGAGGATAATCTATACTAATATTATATCTATACTAATATTATAAAGGGGAAAGATTTATATATTTGTATGTAACGAATAAACTTTAAAACTACTGGACCGATTTCAAAAATTCTTTCACCATTAGAAAGCTACATTCACCTTGAGTAACATAGGCTATATTTTATCCCCATATTTCCACGGGAACGGGAACTATGCCGGTAAAACCGCAGGGCGCTGTTAGTCTAGAAATAACTAGGTCTTTTAGAAAGCGTTTGCGGGAATCTACGAGGGTATTCTTCAATGTGACGATAGCTAAATAATTAAGTTGCGTCATAATAATATGTCGGTACAATATGAATCCTTACTAAATTTCTCGTTTTGACTTTGTCTATTTATAATAAGCCTAGTTTTTGGCTAGCGTGGGTTTTGGAGATAAAACTGTACACACTCGTAAAACTCATAGAAAAGGCCCTAAACGCGAAAGACGCATAAATGGGACCGTTTACAAAGTAGTGCCAGCATAAAAACACTTATTTTAACGTAGTTTACACTAAATAAACACGACCTTAACAATGCACTTGCTAATTGCAAACAAAACACAAACATTTTAAAACTCATAGAAAAGGCCCTAAACGCAAAAGACGCATAAATGGGACCGTTTACAAAGTAGTGCCAGCATGAAAACACTTATTTTAACGTAGTTTACACTAAATAAACACGACCTTAGCAATGCACTTGCTAATTGCAAACAAAACACAAACATTTGCACCTTTTAGAATGGCTAACAAAGGCTTAGACTACGCTACGTAATATGGTGATTTAGACAAACACCGTAGCGCTACGGCGTAGCTTCGTAGCACCGTAGACTCAACTTTTTAAAATGAGACAATCCGAGAAAACTCTTCTTCAACATTTATTCTTCATCTTTCTTTCTTTTCGTGTTATTGCATTAGAAACTTTTCAACATAAAAAATACTTATTGAATTAAATAATATATTCATAGGCTAATCAAAAAATGTACAAGCATAAAAAGGGTAGGTGAAAGAACTTAATGGGCATATAAAAAATCTTCCACATCGCTGCCGATGGGATACGTGTCCAAAACATAGGTAGCATGGATTAATGGAGCAAAATATTACCACGTTGAATGGCAACGCTGATCCTTCGGTCGGAAAAAGGCCTGCTCACATGAAGACTCGACTAACTGCTTGCTGATGTCACGAAAATTTAATGGGCCTAAAGTATATATGAGACTTGCGGAATCTGTTCGAAAGAGTCACCGCGGCCCTGGAACGCAAAAAGCACTAGAAGGATTACGGGTGGGTTTTAGTCAGTAAGAGTCTGACACTCCCTTCCACTCCGCCCAGAGCGGGAGTAGTAATTTGATGATTTCCTATCCAGAACAAAAAAAGGTATATATGAGATATATTATACCTACCTATCTTCTCATATTCTATCTCATTAGTTTTTCAAATATCGCAGCATATGCTGAGATGGTAACCATTTTGGCCTCGCACAATTACATTAAGGTATTATCTACTGAAATGTACAGCTTTCGTTAACTTTTTTTTCTATTTTATTTGTTTTGTACGAGTCCCACCAGTGGTAACCAGTTAGTTATAATAATAATTGCAAAACATATTTAAAAATATATCTTAAGTAGCAGTGTCGGGTGCACTCACAGTCACGTTACCGCTGCGTGTTTCCGCATCTCCACCACCTTTGGACGGTATAAAACATTTTTATCAAATTAAAGTTAATAATGTCTGTGTCTTAACAAGCGTCATACTTCGATAATTATATCGCCGTGTGAAAAGGTCGCGATTGGCATTAATTATGATATTATTTCAATCGTTATTGGGTCATTTATCTTGTGCTTTGAAAGACTATGCAAATGAGCATACAGATCAGAGGGTGCATTTAATATTATACATGATAAACAAGCTTAGGTACCCGGGGCAATAGCCTGGGCTTTTTAATTGTCAGAAACCGTGAGTGCTTCGCACGAAGTCGAGGGTTCGATTGCTGTTGCGCCAATTTGTTCGAAAAAGTCACCGCAGCTGTGGAACGCAAAGGGCACTTTGTGGAACACGGATAGGTTTTAGTCAGTAAAAGTCTGACACTCCCTTTCGCTCCGTCCAAAGCGGGAGTAGTCATTCCCATCTATAAAAAGGGTTCGATACCTTTATAGCTTATAGCAGCGGCCCGCGGTTTCACCCGCATAGTTCCCGTTCCCGTGGGAATATGGGGATAAAATATAGCCTATGTCACCCGGGGATAGTGTAGCTTCCAAACAGTGAAAGAATTTTTCAAATCGGTTTAGTAGTTTCGAGCCTATTCAATACAAACAAACAAATCTTTCCTCTTTATAATAGTAGTATAGAAAACCCACCCGTGTTCCTCCTAGTGCCCTTTGCAGTCCAGGGCCGCGGTGGCTCTTTCGAACAAAGTCCGCAACAGGGTTCGATTCCTGGGTTTGGCAAAGTGATACTTTTTTTTTCTGGGTGGGAAAAGTGATACTGAGGTTTACCATCAGGAATTTCTCAGTAGCAGCCCGGAGTTTGGAAGTCGAAGGTATGACACCTCCGTGCCGCAGAAAGAGCGTCAAGCTCTGCGGTTGATATATTCTAAGTCGCTTCGGATTGCCGTCCATCGCACTATGTGATTTAAGGAACAGAGAGTGCGCCTGTGTATGCGCATGCAATTGTGCACTATAATATCTTCTGCGTACTTGATGAATCTCCCTCGAGATTTGTCACACCGTTGCGCAATTTTGGTCGGGTAGATTATATTTACATTTGCATGAGGTACTTATTAGTTTATGTACTATAGGTAACTTCTAGGTAATTTCTTTAGGGCTTAAGATACATTGTAGATTATATGAACATAAAATTATATCTTTTTTTTCTATATAAAAACAACAAACTTTGCCCCACACTAGGAATTCCTCCTATATCATGGGTGCGTTTATGTGCCAGACCCGGAACAACTATCTGTGGGTCATACAAATATTTGTTCCGTCCGAGAATCGAACCCGCGGCACGCAGCGCAGCAGTCAAACGGTCAACCAAAAGAACATTCTCGATTCCGAAATGAAACCTAAGCCAGGACCTGAATTAAATGTTGATCTAACGAAAGTCCATATTAAATTACATGCGGTTCCACTTCTCAATAAACTACGTGATTTATATCGTCATTCTTCACCTGCACCTAACTGAAGAACATTCATTGAAGAAGGTCATTTCTTCTACCCTCTAATATCCCCGTAAGAAACCCCTACTCTTCGAACGGTATATATTCCTCCATTTATAAGACACATCATGTGACTTAAATCTCAAGTAATTAACACGAAAATATTACGCAATGTTACCCACTAATTACTGTAAGCAAGTTGAAAGTTCAGTCCGGCCTAACGCTCAACTGTTAAGGCGATGTCAATCGGCAATCACTACATAATTACTGTTTTTTTACACATTTTAGCTGAGCCCTATATAGAGTTGTTTTGTTTGTCCATTAAGCATGAAACCAAAAGGAAAAACCGTTTCAACGATTTTTTATATCTACTGGGAGGTGGTTTTTACTTAAACAGTGAAGACGTGCGATTTTTTTTTGAAAAATTAGTAAATTATGTTAATCTTTACTATATTACTGACTAGGTGTGTCGATATAAATGATCGGTAACCTAACTTAATCTTTAATTTGTATATGTCTATAGATATGACTTGCCAATGTATGTAAAATTAATAATCAGGAGTAAATTGGTTATTTTAATTTCAACTCACCTTGTTTTTGAATAAATCGATAAAACGCTGTACATTTTGCAATAAATTGCAAGCGTTGTCGCTTATGCGTTTGCACTTTGCGTCTTGTCACGGCCTTAAGATAAGAGATAACTTCAATTTGATGCCTCGTATCCGGGATGCTAGGGACGGACTTTGATCGCTGATTCCATGATATTAAACACAAATTCCGGATCACGGGTTATGTCGCAATTAGTGTTGTTGTTTACTTTGATTATTATTGGGTCTATTTATGTAATTAGATAAGTCATATCAGTGTTTAGGACTGCGCTAACTCGATTCCTGTTGTTTCTTCTTTTTGCATAATTATGCTACGGTAGTTTGGGCCCATTAGGAGTACCTACGTTGTCACGTAAATTGCAAGGTCGGTGACGTTTATTAAGTTTTCAAAAATTTGGGAATTTTTACCTTTCGAAGCTGCGCTGCGCTGAATGGTGCCGATGCACGCGTCATTTTCGTGAACGGACGCCGAGTTTGAGACTGGTCAGTTCAATTAACTGTCCCTGGCTTGTTTTAATATTTATATTTTGAATTGTTTTCACATATAGAAGCAACAAGGATAATGTATCCAAGATTTCTGTAATACATAAAATGATTAAAAAGAGTGTCCGTGGAGTTTCTTGCACGTTCTTCCCCATTGTGATTTACGCTTTCGAACGTGCAAACAGCTTCATGTATTGATCGACCTTTACAATTCATACGTGCCTGTAAATGGTTTATCTGATTTATTGCTTTGAATCTTGAATCCAACTTGAGGAGTAGGAGTTCGAGACGGGGCATCATATCTCATTGGATAGATGACCCAGATTCCTGCTTAAGTCTTACTTACAAAGGGTACCTATGTGCAAGGACGGCCGGAAGGCCTTTTGCTCAGCAATGAGATAATAAAAGCTAAGAATGTTACCTGTAAACAAAAAAGGAAAGAATGAAATATCGAGAAATGATAAGTAAACTCTCTAAATAAGTTCTGAATTGTGAAGTTAACATGAAACTTGGCAAAAGAAGTTAAACAATTCTTAAAATGATCACGTTTGGCGGTCGGAATGATAAATGATAAATGATAATGATAAATGATTTATTTCTGTAAGTAGGTTGTAAAAAACACTTTTACACGTCAATCTTTTTTTGGCCGTTATAAAAACTAGATGAGGCCGGTGTTTCCTAGCTGACTACCCTGAGAAGAAACACCGAAACAAACTCAGAGGTCAAGGTCTCTTTTGAAGTCCATACAATTGTACTGGTCAAATCATATGAGAACCATGTAGGTTGGTGTCTGAAGTGGTCTTTTGAGGAAAGTACCACACAGATTTGAGTGGACCTGTCCAAACAGTGCAAGCATTTGTCAGTTATCGTGTAGCTCAAACTTAGAACTTTAAGGAGCTCAACGATTTGACGAACAATACCAAAGTAAGGACATTTGGGTAGGCCACGTAAGGAACTCAAACCGCCAGACTAATATGAATGAACCCCCGACGTAGCGATCTACATGGTCCTCATATTCACAATACGTTATATGAGGACCATGCAGATCAGTGTCTGAAATGGTCTTTTTAAGAAGGAACCACACCGTTTTGAGTGGACCTGTCCAGTCAGTGCAAGCCTTGGTCAGAGACAAGTAGCTCAACTTAGAATCAACAAGGAGCTCAACAACTCGACGAACAATGCCAATGAAAGGACATTTGGGTAGGCCACAAAAATACTCAAACAGCCAGACAACGTTAAAAAAAAAATACTTTGAAGGGGAAAATGCTAATAATAACCCATATAGTCCTCATATTCACAATAGGGAATAAAATTAAAATAATAAAAAAAAATGATACTTTACAAAATAAGTATTCATGTCAAAATAAGAAATTGTAATGAAATAAAAAGAATACTTTAAAAAGTAAACATTCATGTCAAGAGTAAATGAAAATGTCAAACTGTATAAATATAAACAAAAAGAGAACAAAACAGGAAAAAAAAAAACATTAAAACATTGGGCCGTGTACAAAACTGAAGCAGCTCACTCCCAAGCCTTCTTGTCCTCAAGATAATCTTTCACTGTATAAAAAGCTTTCTGGCATAGCTTACGTTTTATAAATAATTTGAATTTATTTATGCTTAGTTCTTGAATAGGGCTAGGAAGTTTATTATAAAAATGTATACATTGGCATCGAAACGAACCACCTATTTTTTTGAGCCTGGTTTTAGGAACGACATAATTGTGTTTGTTCCTAGTATTTATGCTATGGATATCACTGTATTTTTTAAACAGATTAATATTTTTATGTGCATACAAGAGGTTTTCATAGATATACTGGGATGGCACAGTCATAATATTAATCTCTTTAAATTTGTCTCTGAGGGACTGTCTGGGACTTAATTTGTAAATTGCACGAATAGCCCTTTTTTGTAAGACAAATATTGTCTGAATATCGGCGGCATTTCCCCACAGCAGAATGCCATATGACATCACACTATGAAAGTAGCTAAAATATACTAAACGGGCCGTCTCTAAATCAGTTAAGCCACGAATTTTCCTAACAGCATATGCTGCAGAACTGAGCTTTTTTGATAGTTTGTCTATATGGGGGCCCCACTGCAGCTTCGCATCTAAAGTAATGCCTAGGAACACCGTGGTATCTTCGGGTTTCAACTCTTCACCCTTTATCGATACAACAGTGTTCACTTGTCGCACATGAGGTAAGGTAAACTTTATACATTTTGTCTTTTTCTCGTTTAGTAAAAGATTATTAGCATTAAACCAGTTAACTACAGTTGCTAGGGCAGAATTTACATTGTCAGTAACTATCTGCTGGCGTTTTAGTTTAAACAAAAGCGACGTGTCGTCTGCAAATAACACTATATCGTGTTTGTCTTTTATGAGGTACGGCAAGTCATTAATATAAACGAGAAACAAGAAGGGACCTAAAATTGAGCCCTGGGGGACCCCCATCCTGATTACAGATCCAGGAGATCTTTTGCCGTTGACATCAACTCTCTGAATCCTATCACTCAAGTATGAAGTAAGAAGATCTAGAGAGGTGTTTCTGATTCCGTAATAGTGTAATTTCCTGATCAATGTCTCATGGAGAACGCAGTCAAACGCCTTGGACAAATCGCAAAAAATCCCCAAAGCATCGCATTTGTCCTCCCATGCATTATAAATGTGTCCTAGAAGTTCAACACCGGCATCAGTTGTTGAACGACCCCTTGTAAAACCAAACTGCTTATTATGTAAAAAATTATGTTTATTAAAATATCTTTGCAATTGATTTAAAATCAGTTTCTCAAAAATTTTACTAAAAGTAGGTAGTACTGAGATGGGTCTATAATTGGAAGGGTCTGATGTACTACCTGATTTAAATAAAGGTATTATTTTACTATATTTCATTAGATCAGGAAACTCACCACGGTCTACACAATTATTAAAAATAACAGCTAAAGTAGGAGCTACAATGTGTATTATAGACTTAGCAAGGTCAACAGAATTACCCCATAGATCTGCAGTTTTTTTAACATTCAGTGAATTAAACGTCTTTACAATATCAGTAGAAGTGACATATTGGAATTTAAATTCAGCATCACAAACTGGAACGTTTTCTTTAAGTAAAGCTTCTGCAGCACTGGGTGATGAATCTAGATACTTAGTTGTCGATACGGGAATCTCTGCAAAGAAATCTTCAAATGCCGCGGCGACTTGCGAATCTGATTCAATAATACTGTCATCAATAGCAAGGCTATAATCACTACTTCGATTGACAGACCTTCCTGTTTCACTATTAATAATATTCCATGTCGTTTTAATTACATTACTACTATTTTTAATTTTTGAACCCAAGTACTTAGACTTGGCTATATAACAAACCTTTTTAAATAATTTAGTATATTTCTTAACATATAAGTTAAACTCTACTGTATTAATATAAGTTCTTTCTTCATACAGCTCATAAAGCCGTTCTCTACTCTTATAAATACCAATGGTGGCCCAGTCACTGAAGGTAGTGTTACAGTTAACTGAAATGGTTTTGGGAACAAATGTTGTATCAAACTCTGCGCAATACATTTTAAAGAAATCATTATAATATTGATTAGGGTCATCATTCGTTGACAAAGTTGGCATTTTATTTAAAAGTTTAGCCTTAAATGTTTCTAAACGAAACTTTGATTTTGGGTTAACAGTGATATCCTTTTTTGTTTTTGTTTTATTCATATTTGGTATAGAGATAAATTGTCCACAGTGATCTGAATCTATTAAATTAATCATTTTTGTATGGGTAGGTACAACATCTGTATAGATATTATCTAAGCAAGTGGCACTAGTGGGAGTTATTCTAGTAGGCTCCATGAAAAGGTTTGCAAGATTGTATGACTGAAACAGACTTATAATTTTCGTACTTAAACTAGAATTTTCTAACAAATTAACATTAAAGTCACCACAGATAATGATAGACTTGCTTGAATTACCAATTTTGTGCAAAACTTCATCCATTACTGTTTCAAAACTATCATACAATCCTGAAGGTGGTCTGTACACACTTAATATAACATACTGCTCCAATTCAATACAGGCTATTTCAATAATCCGCTCAACAGAGAGGCTCACTATATCCTTACGGTCCTTAAATTTAAGATTATTATTTATTAAAATTAATGAGCCACCATGTATAGCATTTACTCTGCTGAACGAACTACCAACCTGGTGATTACTATAATTGAACATAAACTGATGGCTTTTAAGCCAATGTTCCGTTAAACAGAGAATATCAATATTGTTAAAATTAAGGAATAATTCAACTTCTAAGTCCTTATTAATAAATCCTTGAATATTTTGATGCACCAGGTTAATAGTATTTATTGATTTTAAAACATTATTTGAATTATTATTGGCATTGGTGCTAGAGATAATCTCTATTGTCCTACTTTCTAATTTAAATTATAATTTGGGTCAATATTTGTTGCCAAGATATTGGCAGAATTATATAAAATGTCAAAATGGCATTGCTCAATAGGAGCAAATTGTTTAGCCAAGTTCTTGGCTGTAATATTAAAATAATATGATAGCGACATAGCTATCTGTCTCCTACAAAAGTTTGTCAGATAGTATCTGTCTACAAGATACCTATCTTTTGTCAAATAAAAATTATCACCAATAAAATTGTTGGTGTCAATTAAATTAAACAAATGATTATTAAATGTCACATTGTGCAATGTCATATTCAATTTAAATCTAGTGAGATTTTCTTCCTGTGGCAAACTTTGGCTATATGGCAATGTGAACATCACAATTTTTCTTAATCTAAGGTTACTTAGTGTCCTATAATATTGGAGCAATTCTCCCTTGGTTAAATTGCCCCTATTACCAACAAAAATCACAAGTATAGTATCTTGGTTCAATTTACTTTTTATAATTTTTTTCATTATGTCAAACAATGAACATCCAGGCATACAATTGTTTATTATGGAGTGGCCCGGGTATTCACTTGTCAAAAAGTGGCCTAAGTCCTTACCTATTTCATCAGAATACATAACAATATCATTATTTAAAATTTTCTGTGATAAACAATTAGTGTTTGGCAAACTGGCACAAGACTGCGGTAAGGCTGTATCATGTATTGACAACGAATGATCCGGTGTTGTAGCAATAGATGGTGATTGACACCGCTCACAGTTGTTTTGTTGTGAACTTACTAACTCATTCATTGCCAACACATATTCCCTCATTTGGTTTTCAGAGGCGGTATATTTGATCGTCATTGAATTTAACTTCTGCTGCAGACGGTCAAGTTCACACTGCAAGTCTTCAGTGTCAGTTTGGTATTTTTTTGTACTTTTTTCTAAGTTTAATGAGTAAATATCTAATTGTTTTAATAAATTTAGCCTTTCCCTATTGAGTTTTACATTTTTGATGAAGAACTTTTGTTTCTTAACCATTTTCCTAGTCTTAAGAATATATTTGTTGATTTTTATATATTTTTTAAGTTTATTTTTGCTAGTGACTAATCTCTTAGGTTTAAATGATTTAATTTCATCGTCACTAGTCAAATCTATAATATTGGAAGGGCTAAATTGAGGAACCATTGATGGGGCAATAGGCACCAACTCGCTGAAGAGACTTTGATTTAGCGAGGCAGTGATGTTGTGATTTACCATCTCCAGTTGTGAAATTTGATTTTGAGCCTCTTGCAGCTGTTGTTGCAATAAATATTTGTGATCCAGAGCTTGTTCATACTCCGTGCTACACTGGCTAAATCCGTCCACAACAAGCTGGAGCCTATTCCGGTCTTCTATGGCCTCAGTGTATTGACTGTATAACTGAGCCATTTCACTTTTTAACTTCCTATTCTTTTCATGGGCATCAAGGAGAACCCTTTCATTGTCATCCATTTCCTTATTTAGTTTGTCACAGTACTCCTTGGACACCTTTAGTTCGCTCAAAGCCAGATTGAGTTTAGACTCTTCTTGGCGAGCATAGGCGCTACGAGTCATAGGCATGATTAAAAAAAGGAAAAGAAAGTAAATTAGAAAAGACTAGGCAGTTGTGGCAAAAGTTTAAAAAGATATTTAGGCGAGGGAAAAATTAAAAGATACAAAGTTCTGTAACCAAACTAACTAAGGTTATGTTTACGATTTAGAGATCGATGGCATCAATAAGTAGCCGTACAAAAGGTGTACAATGTAAATAACAGTAAGTTAATAGGCCGTAAACTTCATAAAACCAAGTAAAACAAAGTATTATACCTGATATCAAGATGACAATGCAACAATTCACTTGAGCCGGTAACCTCTCACCTGTCACCGATTCACACTACAATTTTAACACTTTATTGCACAAAGTTATACAAATCTAACACGAAATACTCATTAATATTCTATTAACTTGAAAAATAAATGGAAATAGGCCTTACAAATAAAGGAATTAAATATTTTAAATTAAAATTTCAAAGGACTACTATAAAACAGCTGTTAGCTGTAGTGTTGCCACAGGAAAAAAAAAAAAACGAAACTGAAAACTATAGAAACTCCATCTGGATAGACAGAAAGTGAAGGCCCCTAACATAGAAACAGACTAAGCAGGCAGTGTTTCTTTGTAAATCAACCTACAGCCAACGCTCGATGTTTGCGGAAATGAGAATATTTTAAACGTATTTACATGTTTTTCACGACTATGCCCGATTGGTAAAAAGTTTTATACGTTGCGTCATTGCGTGTGACAAAGCATGATGCTTACTTTTTATGATAGCTTTTATTGCCGATATAAATTTGTAGTAATAACATCTTTGGCCCTTTTAACGAGCCTCAGTTTGGCATCCGCATATTTTCATTTATAACAGTTTTTTAAGTGCAGCTAAAGTTGTTTCATTTTAGAATGACCGCATGGCAATTTATAGCTGTCATTGACCCATCTACGAAGAATGACCATAAAATCACATTCTTACTTTCAAAAACAGATTATAAGGTTGTCCTGAATCGATGTTTATCAGATCCTCAAAATGTTTTAGTAACGTAAACTGATACGCAATTTATTGTTTGAGTTCATAATACCTAGATATGTAGACTATTTATTGTTTGGGTTGCCACGCACAGACTTTAGGGTAAGGTCAATGAACGTTATTGCCATGTTAAAACGAATCAACTATAGTAGTAATTTGCAATCGATGCTTCACATACTGACCTACATACACGAAAATAGACTTTCAATAATAGGGGTAACAATAGCTATTGTTGATGCTTCACAAACTTCTACTAAACTAAACTACGCACGACATGTAAGCGCGATATTTTTGTGTTGTCTCTTTTTAAACCTTATGCTGTGAAAAAGACAAACAATATTGAAGGTTCTTGTAAATATCGTGGTACAGGGTAATTATAGTTTTCTGACTTGCAATTTTTGATTTTAGGTGATGAATCTTGAGTTTGCTCAGTAGGTGCAAAACTTTGGTGGCGGTAGTACGTTGAATATTATTCGTATCAATTAAGATAGTTAATTGAATTTAAAAAAAAATGATAGGTTCTTAAATAACTTATTGAAATGGGCGATGCAGAAATAGGTCCCCATTCAGCGCGCTCAAGAGCTCCCCTCAATGAAGCCGGTGTGAAATGGTGGGAAATGTTCGGTGACAAAGACCAACCAGCGGAGTACTATGTGCAAAGCGAAACTAAAGAATCACTAGACAATAACAGTGAGGGTACCGATGTTAACAAATCATCCAATACCAATAATTTAAAAGCACAAAGAGCATTAACTTCAAAACTCTACACCAACTTTATTGGCAGAACTGTGAAAAATGTTGATCCTAGAGGTAAAGTATTGAAAAAATGGAGGGAAGACCAAGCGAAAGCGAGGTACGAACAAGCTAGGAAAGCAGTTATTAATTCACTGAAAGAAAAATTCGGTGGTCCACTGCAGCAAAGGAATGTACCCTCTGTACTGAAAGTTAATAAAGGGGATAATACTGAAGCAATACCAACGATTATTATAACTGGAGACAATGTCGAAGGAACATCAAATTCGAATGTAAATCGTGACAGTGATAGTTGGAAGGAAAGTGATTCTAATTTTGTTGAAGGTAAAGTTGAAATTGCGAATGGAGGAGTTGAGGATGTCAGTCACGCGAGGAGGCTTCAGATGGGGCCAGGTGGCGAGCTGGCACAGTGGAGGCTTGCTCCTCGTGGCAGTAGGGCGGTGGGCGCGGACGGTGGACTACGCGGGCTTGCCAGGATCGACATGCCGGTAAGTTACTGCACTTTTCCTAATTAACTTCATTATTTTCTCACTTAAATCGTTTTGACTCAGACTACGTTTATTTTGATGACTTATGCCAGACATTCTAGACGAACTCGAAGTGAGTTATCAGTTTAAGCGAGTCTGTTTACGATTAACTAATTTGACCTATTTCTCATGCTGTTCCCAAAGATCCCTTATCTTTTGAAACTATAATTAGCTTTTTAGACTAAACTTTAAATTGAAGATGCAACAAGACAAATGAAACTCAATTATTTCCCTTTCCCACATGTACAGCTCCGTAGTTTTCCTTTAAACGAAGGATGTTATCGAGTTAGAATTGAAGGCAGTAAACATTGCTTCCATTAGTACTTACGATGCAGGGAATAACCGATAGTCATGCTATCATGAACTAATCGGGAAGCGGGATCTACCCCGTGGCCCCACTTTCTGTGCATGGACTACGTATGGATTTATGTCGATAGCTTTCCGGTAATGCATGTATTTTATAGTCTTCAGTAACGGCAATTGTGTTATCTGCATTTTGGGCATTGATCGTATTTATGAAGGCGGGCTAGCCAATTGTTAGAGGAATTGGTCTATACTTTTATGTATTTTTTGTAGAAAATTATGAATTTTCGATATAATTTTGGTTCCAATTAAAAAATCAAGTGACTTGTGCTAAAAACATATCACTGTTTGAGTCGCATGTGGTTAGTCAAAGACTTGCTTGTTAGGAGTCGCTATGTCCTAAATACTGTGACATTTCTATAATCCATTAGTTGCCAGGAAATGATTTAACCGCTATGTCCTAAATACTGTGACTCTAGTATAATCCATTAGTTGCCGAGAAATAATGAAATTGGGGGTTTGATCGAATTATTTAGCTCCGAATTGCTTGCGACATAATTAAAAAACTCAACAGATATAGTCATTTATCAGCCAGATACGATGATGACAGTATTTATGACGTTCCTAACACACCCACATTTAACCCACTACGGTTAATTGCCATAAATCGTGCGGCACGGTCGCAAGGCGGCTTATCATAAAGACAGGTGTAACCAACGTGATTTAATTTTGTTTACCTCTGCATGATAGACGATGGCCTCAATTAGAACTTATCAAAAATTATTTTATCTTTAGATGATGCGTATCAGTCGTAATTTTAAAACGTGAGCAGACCGCGGTACATCCGTACCAGCTGTAGTGTTCGTAGGTATAATAATTACATTTTAAAGATCTGTTATATTATGTTGTTGGAATCAAAGACTTTTTGTCTTTTGCCTGACTAAAATATATTCAGATACCACCTACATCAACTTACCATCACCGGGTCATCCTTTCTTATTAAAAGAGGTGTTAAGCAAGGCGACCCGTTGCCCCAAAGCTCGTCATTGCCACCCTTAAAGAGGTTTTTAATAACCTATCTAACCAATGGCGTTTACGTCGACGAAAAAAAGTTGACCAACCTGCGTTTCGCCGACGATATCGTCCTATTCACAACTTCGGCAGCTGAACTAAGCAAAATGCTGCTAAACAAGGCAAGCCTCCAGATTGGTATTCAAATGAACATTTCCAAACTCATAACTAGCAGTGCCCAGCAGAAACTGTATTTAGGAAGAGTGGAGCTTGCATAACTATGTTTCAGAATACATCTACCTCGATCAAAAGTCTCATTCCAGGCGAGACAAGAAAAAGAACTTGCTCGCCGCACCGAAAACGCCTGGAAGAGCAACCACATTCAAGAAAAAACGAGACGTTTCAATATGCCATAAACGCAAATTGATGGTCATGCATTCTCCCTATCTTTACATACGGCGCTCAACCCTGGTCTTTGTCACTGAGCTGAGGTTCAAGCTTCAGGTTTGCCAGCGAGGCGGAGGCGGAGCGCGTGCGAGAGAGGGAAACCTCGCGCTCCAGCCGCCGCAACAGAAGAAGATGCCCCGGGCGTCGGGGCATCTTCTATTATCGCGAGCAATCCGTCCAATAGCAACCAGGCCCGAGTCGACGGCGCGTCGTGTTCCACGCGCGTCTCAAAGAGCCGTCAGCAAAGAAGACGGGACCCCATAGGGTCAGTGCCTGCTAGGGTTGCGGAATTTGTTCGAAAGAGTCACCGCGGCCCTGGAACGCAAAGGGCACAAGAAGGAACACGGGTGGGTTTTAGTCAGTAAGAGTCTGACACTCTCTTCCGCTCCGCCCAGAGCGGGAGAAGTCATTTGATGATTTCCCATCCAAAAAAAAAAGGTTTGCCAGCGAGCAAGGGAGCGCAGTATTCTGTATATAAAATAGGTTATATAATAACTCCAGCATGATTTTTAGACTATCTTTTCATACCAGCTGTATGAATGAACTTGTATATTTTGTACTTGAATTATTCCAGGTAGTTAGAATGAGCACATCGTTATTCCAACTGCCTGAGTGGAGTTTACACGCTCTTACTCAATTTTTTCGTTTTTAATCTAGAGAAACATTGTCAAGTATGCCATTGGAATGATGTTCATTAAAATCGCCACACAAATAAAATTCTTCCAGCTCGAGCAAAAAGATCGCAGACCTTTGCTAGATTTACTACTACCAATTTGCGCCAACACACCCAGTCCCTAAGACATCCATCCCAGTCATGACACCTCTAGAGTTTACGAATTAGTTTTTTGGACACTACTCCTTTTTGGGCAACACAAAAAGTATATTTATTAGTAAAACCTGTCCAATAATCCACCCATAAACTCAGCACAATAATCATTAACTGGGCCAAGTTCTCCAAGTTAAATGAAACAATCTGGTATAAAAACGCAGTGATTACTGTTGACGCGATAGGGGCTGGAATGGCTTCATATCTGTTTCGCAATGTACTAATGTTCTGCTGGCACGTTATGGCCGGCGAAACGCGCAACTTTCCTAGTATTTTACTATAGTTCATAACATTATGCGTATTCTGACTTCTGGTATTTGGGGAAAAGTGAAGGTGTCTACATCTCTTTCCTAAGGGCCCATTCATTTCCTAGGGGAATTGTAAAGTTTTCTGAAAAAACCTAATTAGTTCGTCAGGCAGAATTAAAAAAAAATCGAGGCAGTTGATTTTTATATATTTTCTTTTCATTTTTTGTATAATTGTTCACATTAATGAGTGAGTACAATCATCACTGTTCAGGTTTGGCGTTAAACAGTTACATCCTGAATAAATAGTTAGTCAAATTAATCTTTCATAAATAGTATTTGAATAGATATCTAAATAAAAAAAATGTGATACTGAGAACTAAACAAATTCTCTAGAATTACACACAGTATTACGATTGTGGTTGCCTAACAAATCTCCATACCTTATTTTATGAATGTTAAATCATCAAATGACTTCTCCCGCTCTGGGCGAAGCGGAAAGGAGTGTCAGACTCTTACTGACTAAAACCTATCCGTGTTCCTCCTACTGCCCTTTGCGTTCCAGCGCCGCGGTGACTCTTTTGAACAAATTCTACGTCTTTCGCAAAACAAATCTCCATCCTACGTAAAATAAAGTTGAAACATGGAGACAATTACTATCAAAGTTTTGGTTTCTAATCAATTTTATGTTAATTGGGTATTGAGTTACTATGTCAGTTGGAATGTAGGTACTCGTCTACGATATCACGGTTACAAAAAAGGTGATAAGTGTTTTTGTTACTTAGGGCTGACCTTCCAATAGTCATATATCTTAAACTGAAGAATAAATATGACCGTTTGATATATTTTCTACTAGCAGCGCCCCGCGTTTTCACCCGCGTTGTTCCCGTTCCCGTGGCAACACGGGGATAAAATATAGCCTATGACATTCCACAATAACGTAGCTTTCTATTGGTGAAATATTTTTGATAATCGGTTCAGCAGATCCAAAGATGACCCTTTACAACGTCACAAACTCACAGCCTCACAAACGTTACCTCTTTATAATATTAGTATAGATACAAAAGCTGTCAAACCGCCATTTATATTCCTCAAGTAAAAGTTATTGGACCGTTTAAAAATCGGCCCTTGCAGAAATACACAAATTTTATAAAAAGCAAAACCAATATCATATAATATAATCCAACTAGGCTGACTCTCTGATTATATAATCTTGACCACGCACAGTAATGACCATGCTGCATGTAAATACACTTTTCAGGCGCGAAAATAAATTCCAGATTTAAATCTAAACTGTACTAATAATGTACCCAACAAACATGCTTTAAAACAGAAAAGAAATGAGGTAAAGAAACACTTAGACACTGACATACTTTTGTTTTCTATGAAATACATAAAAACTGTTACATGTTCACTAAAATTTTTATTTGGTCAAATTAAGATATCTCGCGGACTTTGACACTCGTGATGATTTCATGATTGATAGGTAATTTACATCGAAATTCGATTATTTGTTCATTAATATTTGAGTATTTATGTCGATAAAAATTATATTCGTGGAGTTTCTTGCACGTTCTTCTCCATAGAGATCTACGCTTTGGAACGTGCAGATAGCTTCACCTCTTTCGACTTGACAATTCAAAAGTGCCTGTAAAGGGTTTAATTGAAATAAATGCTTTGAATCTTGAATCTTGAATCTTGAATCTTGAATTCGGTAATTAGCTAATACATGGGTAACGATTATTATTTTTTGATAGGGAGTTCCCGCGGCTTGGTCCGTGTTATAAGATTGATTGAGTCAGGCGTTACTTTGCGGAAATCCATTTTAAATTTGAAAATGAAAACAATATATCTAGTTTTAATTTCCGCGAATATTAGTGGGTTGCAGGTATGCACCTCCCTCCCGCCCGCTATATTATGCACATGCAAGATTACAAGGCAAATGCAAGGATTTTATGCACATGCAGGAAGGCAAAGCAAAACCTAACACCATTACCGACACGTGTTTCGCCTCTCCACGAGGCATCCTCAGGGGACGTGTTGACTGTTATAAGGTTTTCATTGGACCAACTTTTGTGCTAGGTCTGGGTGCTCTAAGGCACTGGTGGAACAACTATGCTCTACTAGGATCTAACTCTTTAAATGTTAGGCGAAAGGTCACTTGAATTTTGTGTACCTCAAAATATGGGCACTTCATAACCGTTCTTTTCTTAAACCTCCTGAAATGTTCAGGAGGAATTTTATAATTCTGGAGATACCAAGCAACCTGACAGTGATACAAACTGGTTTTGTATTTAGTAGATATGTATATCTATAAGGTACCTACATATATGATGTTTAACTTATACCTACATAAATAAGAAATAATAGTGGAATATTGAGTATATTGGAGAGGCCTATGTCCAGCAGTGGACTGCAACAGGCTGTTGATGATGATGATGATGATTGAGTATATTTATTTATTTAAACTTTATGGACAATAGCGGTACATGGGCGGACTTAATGCAACAAGGCATTCTCTCCAGTCAACATTTGGGTTAAAAAGTATAGTTTAAAGAAAGAAAAGAATTAAGTGAATGTTTAAGTGTAGCCTAATTGTAAGTATATATTTTATACTTGTTAGCGTACTTATGTAATTTAAAGTAGTATTCGTATGACATCTACTGCGGCAGGAAACAGAGACCCAATACCCTGTAATTATAACACCCATTTTTTATCTGTGTACACAAATAAACGGATTGGATTTGAACCTTGAGTCAATATACAGTATGTTAAATAACAGAGGGCGTTCCCTTAAACTCGTTAATCTATATCATTAATAGATTAAAATAAAAATATCCGCATAGAAAAATAAGCATAAAATAGCCGAATTAAAAAAATCATTAATTGACAATAAATTCGAAACATCCTGTTTAATATCAAGATAGTAGCGCGGAATAGTACTTTTTAGTAGCAATGCCCAAACCGGCAAACGCAAGTACAGAGTGTTTCTTTAACGTATCAATTTAACATTTTTAGTGAATATTTTTATATTAAAAAAAAATATTGTTTTCGAATGATAATATTTTTTTTATCATATATGGATGCTATACTATTGCGGATTAACAGGAACGCCCTCTGTTAGGTAACATACTGTAATATATTTTTTAAATTTCTTTTAAATTGTATACAAACATATCTATGTACGTTGTTTATTAAGTAGGTACGTAGATAGACATGATCAACACGACGTGAAAAAAGAAATTGTGATTTTCTAAAGCTTATATGAATTATTTTTCTTAAAAGATTCGTTATAAACTCCTCGCTTAGTGAGTGGTAAAAATAATTTTAGGCATGATGACTCATGCCTACCTAGAACAAAACACCTGCGTTGTGATTAGGTTTAATTTTATTGGCTATTGTTAAAGAATTAAAAACAGCCTATGCGTAGGATAACAGAGGTCGGTGAACTTTATGAAACATCAAGACCGTAAAAAAAATGTCGCGTATTTTTATGTATTGACTAGTTTTTGCCCGCGACTACGTCCGCGTGGAATAGTTACTAACCCCCCGATTCTTTGTGATATTGATTCGTTTGTGGGAGAAGTGGTGGGAGGCGCTCGACGTGACGGCACAGTGGTGGCCGTCAAAATCGGTCCAGCCATTTCAGAGATTGGCCGGAACAAACAGACAGACAGACAAAAATTTGGGACTCGCACAAAACCAACAAAAAATAAAACAAAACTACTAATAACAAATGAACGAAAGCTGTGCATTTTAGTAAATTAATATACGCATGTAGTAAAAAGCGGTTATTTCAATATTACAAACAGACGCTCCAATTTTATTTATATGTACATATGTACAGATGAAATTGAAAACTTTTTATCAACAGGCTTCTGAAAGGATAGGTTCCGTAGTATCAGATGTAGCGTTACTATCTATGTTTAATCAACCATGACATATTTTTTTACATCACATAAGTAGAGTTGTAAAATGTCAGGTGGTTAACCTGACATTTTACAACTCTACTTAGTTAAAGTTAAAAGTAAATTATAGGATTGAATGATGAATTTTCGTTTTTTCTAAAACTTTTCGATTTAATTTTACCAACGCGGGTAAAATTCAATGACCATAATAATATGTATATATCATTATGGTCGTTGAATTTTACCCTACAGCTACACATAGATCACACTCATAATCTGAATCAATTAAGTTGTGTAACTTTTGCGTCGTTTACTTTATTTCCGCATACTTGATGTTCTAATTATACATAACGTCCCTATCAATTAGTATCTAGTTTGTACTAAATTACTGCGTAATAGTCGCTCAAATATTTCTAACACAAATTCAAGTTCGATGCACCGGAAAGTGGAATATTCTTTTACAACCTAAATAAGATACAATTTGTATTTAAGCCACACAAAAATCATTCCTATTGTTCCAATCTTAAAGTTCAATTCAACTGCATATCATTGTATGCATAAGAGCATGCAATGAACTGAATTTCCTTTATAGTCTACAATCAGAGGATGTGTTGTATATTTTTAGATGGTTCTTATTTTATTTTGCTGTAACATACTGCCATAGTTTAACATCGACCTTTGACCGGCGAAATATACCTACTTATATACTAAATACATATATAGCTGTATCAGTCTATTTAGTAATGTTTTTACTGATAGAAAACGGACCACCTTTACCGTAATTTAAACGGCTCTAGCGCGAGTTGCTGGATGTCACATGCCTTGGTATTTTTGGTTCTTGGGGTTTTGGACATGGCTGTTTCCTCACTCTATTTTCCTGCACCGAGAGAAGTAATGAAGAAATAATTAGGCAGATAACACAAAGATTTTGTGTTCTTTTTTACTTTGTGACAAATTGCCTGTCTGGGTTCAAACCCAGGGCCTAAAACTCGTTGCGGAATTTGTTTGATAGATTCGATTCTCGATCGATTCGATTTTCGATTCCGCGACCTTGGAACGCAAAGGGTATTAGGAGGAATACTGGTGGGGTTTAGTCAGTAAGAGCCTGAAAGAAGTCATTTGATGATTTCCCTTCCAGAAAGAAGGACCTAAAACTCGATAAGTGGCGGTCTTTGTTACTGGGCTAGTTTCAAAGGATCGCTTTTGCGGTCTTTTGTGTTAAAATTTATTGTTTTAACCGACGAAGAGAGATCGCAAAGATCGCACTCGCAAATCACATTTTATGGAGAACTCGCCACATTTTTCCACGACAGTTAAATAATAAAATGTTAATAATAACTTGACAGTCCAGTAAACAACATTAAGTAGTGATTATTAATAAGTCTACATAGTTAGTAGGTAAATGATTGCAATTAGACGAGTTTAATTAATTGTGTACTTAATGCGTATCACCAATCACGCCGAGGCGGCGTGTTACGGCCAAGTTTGTGTTAAGTACCTTAACTTGGGAATGTCAACATTCTACTTAAAGTAATTTGATATTTGTTTATTAATGTCTTCTACTTTCATTTGTTAAGAGAGTCGCACTATATAAAATACTTGTTCTCTGCTGTATCGGGTTGAACTGGAAGCTGACCCGAAAAGCTGGTCAGATTGATTTTGTTATCTTGTATTGTAAAGAGGTTTTAGAGCTCCTTACATGGGAACGGAATATTTTTGAGCAAAAAACTTCAATATTCTCGAAATACAACTTATTTGTCAACGTTTAATTAATGAGGGTTCGGGGCAATTCACAATATGAATTGACGCATTTTCGACCTGTTCTTTAAAAACGTGGAAAAAATGCCTACGTCAAAACGTAGGCATTACTTTGATCTCAATTTTATTAATGTCGGAAGGACGCCTCAACGAGTTCCAGTTCTGCTAATTCTTGCTGCAATGTTCCCATTCGTATGTCAGTCCCAATCTGTTAAAAATGTATGAAAATTGAGCATTTTTTGACAGATTGCAACTCCGATTTGGGCACGAACGTTGTTTTAAAATAAGTAGAATATTGACCTTCAGGTATCTGTCCGGGCTTTTTTTTATGGGAAATCATCAAATGACTTCTCCCGCTCTGGGCAGAGCGGAAGGGAGTGTCAGACTCTTACTGACTAAAACCCACCCGTGATCCTTCTTGTGCCCTTTGCGATCTTTGATGATCGATGATCTTTATCCGGGCCTGCGATAACAACCAGTCCTGGGTCGACGGCGCGTTGTGTTCCACTCGCGCCTCTAGGCGATGTCAGCATAGAAGACTGAGCCCACTAGGCCTAGTGCCTAACAGGGTTGCGGATACTTTTCGAAAGAGTTGCCGCGGCCCTGGCACGCAAAGAGCAATAAGAGGAATACGGATAGGTTTTGGTCAGAGAGAGCTCAAGACGGAGTGGAAGAAGTATTTTGATGATTTCTCATCCCTGAAAAAGGTGTATCTACTTTATTTCAGTTAATTTGTGTTTTCAAAACAGATATTGTGATCAAACCTATATATATATACATTGCAGTGAACTAATTCATCTTCATCTTCCTGCCCTTATCCCATGTTACTTGGGGCGGCACAGCACGTTTTTTTCCTCTATTCTGTCCTATCAGCCGTCACGCTATCACTAACTCCCTCTTCTTTCATATCACTCCTCACGCAATCCATCCATCTTTTCTTTGGCCTCCCTCTCACTCTCCATCCATCTACATTTACATATGTATATCCATAATCCTTTTAGTTGTAAGCGTTTCATACTTCCTCTTCACATGACCGTATCAAGACAAGCGGTTTAATTTTAACTTGTCCGTCACTGGAGCCACTTTTAAACTACCTCTTTTTTAAGTTAGGACTCGTGTGTGTGACATAGCCATGGTGCTGGTTTTAGCGAAATGTTTTTGTAACCGCGGGGCCCCCAATGCGCGGGGCCCGTAGCATTTGCTACTCTTGCCATGTAATCTGGCACCGTCTCCGCTACATGCAATCTATGGCCATCCGTCTTTTGCACGACCCTTCATCTCGATCGGTCTGAAAATCTATAACCCAGTGATAGGACCTGTATGGTCTTATCACTGGGTTATAGATTTTCCCCTTTAATTTGAGGGGCAAGTTGAGGTACTAACGTACCTCGGGCCTCGTCCGTACCGTCTCGATCTACTTTGCTATCACCCTGTACAAGCGACTCGAGGTACCAAAAGTCGGAGCAGCCAACTAATTACAAAACATAAATAAATGATGTAACCTCGTGAAATATCATAAACTCCATGTTGACTATCTGACTAACCACATCATAAACGAATTCATCATATTGGTACTTTAAAAATACTCACCGCTAACTGTGATTCAACAAAATTAAGTCCTGTTAATTACAATAACGTAAAATTTCGTAATAAGTATTTAATTAGTCAATGATAAGTAATCTATATAAAATGAGCGATTTAAAAAAAAATCTTCAATAGGTTCTAGACAATCATCTATATTTGAAACTAACGACGATAAACACCTAACTAATTTAAAATTCGCGCAATCGTATCGTCCTATAAATTCACTAGAATGGTACAACTTCACTTGCTTTTACTACAGATCGGAGTCATTCAATCAGAAGGATTAATTTCTTTTAAATCGTTTGATATATCTGGATTGATATTTTTAGTTTCATCATCATCATCCACAGGCTGCTTTCACCCACTGCCGAGCATAGGCCTTTCTTTTCTGGTGCCAATCTCCACAATAGGGATGTTTCCTGAGTAAAAAATATATGATTATGTTTAGTCCGTCAGTTATATTATAGAAAAATATTGGACACGTATTTTTTCCTTTATCAAATCTATAAAAACTGACGAAGATACAAAGCATCAAAGATCAGGAGAGAGGGCTTGTGACGTTACGGCTCGGTAAAAATTGTAGCGAGTAGTGACGTCACACGAGTTTTCAACGCACTGTATCATGTTCATTTTTTTTTTACGTGAAAAAAGGAAAAATATGTGTCCAATATTTTTTGGAAATCTATCCGACGGACTAGTTAGATTTTTTTTAGTTAATTACCCTATTCTATGCCAGCCTCATCCAAGTTCCACTTGAGATGGCAACAATGTCGTCTGCCCATCTCGCCGTCAGTCAACCGAGACTTCTTTACGGCACTCGGTCACCGCCTGACTCCAGCTAACCTATCACCACGTTAGCGGTAACAGGTGGAGTCAGTGCGCTGCGCTCATGTCCTGCCAATTCAATTCTGTAATTTAAACTGTGCAAATTTAAAACTCCCTTTTTATATAAAAACATTTCCCTCATGCTGGAACAGTTGGGCTAAAACACAGTATGTGTCACACCGTATATGTTTGACGACACGGTTGGCGCAGTGGTTGCGCGTTCGGCTGCTGCGCTACGTGTCGCGGGTTCGATTTCCGCACGATACAAATGTTTGTATGGCCTACAGATAGTTGTTCCGGGTTTGGGTGTCTTGTGTATGTGAGTTTATATGTTTGTGAACGCGTAGGTGCGTTCACAAACATATAAACTCACATATGATACAGGAGTAAATTCTAGTATGAAGCAAGGTTTTTTTTTTTAAAACACCCCTTCACCCTCATGGCGAGCTCGCTACGAACTGGCTAACAATCCCTGTACCACACTATTACGTATTATGCTATACGACAACTTATATCTGAGTTCCCAGGCTTAAGTCGGTTGCGGAATTTGTTCGAAAAAGTCACCGCGGCTCTGGAACGTAAAGAGCACTAGAAGGATCACGGGTGGGTTTTAGTCAATAAGAGTCTGACACTCCGTTCCGCTCCGCCCAGAGCGGGAGAAGTCATTTGATGATTTCTCACACAGAAAAAAAGGAGGCCTAAGTTCAGCATTTAAACAGACAAACAGATTACTTGATTACGAGATAATCCACACGAAGCAACCACGAAGCACCACGCGGCCTCAAACAGACACACCTCACGCGCGAAACTCATGTGTCAGTCATTATCAGCCGACCTCCAGCTGATGCTGACCTATGAGACTACACTGATAAGCCGTGATATCTGCATGTTAGCATTGTGCTGTGTTGAGAGCACTAGGACTAACCGGATTTGCTGTTAGTTGGTACATTGCCACGCCTCTAAATGAGACCACGGATCACTGATCCGTGGCAGTGGCTAGAGAGCTGAAGTACCTTGTAAATGTGGGCTGTCAAAGGGATTTATAATATGCTTGATTATTTAAATAAGGTGGGACAACATAAACATCTCTGTGATAAGAATGGTATATTACTGCATTATGTATGCTATCTCATTTACATATACCTATTTTTTTAATAATCTGTATTGTTTTAAATGGGATTTTTATCCCAATGGATACGCCCACCCCATCATACCTTATACATACTACAACAAAAAAATGCTTGAACTTAAATAATTAAAGGAGAATATTAATCAATATAGTACACCAACTCGCAAAATTTTTTCGCCATTTCTGACTTCGGTTGTGCTAAAATTGATTGAATTAAACCTACCTGTGATATATTTAAATTAAGCTCATTGACTAAAATTTTTCTTTCTTTTTGGTTCTTGACACAATCCATCAGCAAATGACGTATACCTATTTGTAATGTGATTTATTGTATCCATCAAAAGAACGGAGAGTTCTTGTAAAGTAGAAATTTTAAAGTACAAACTATCATTACTCGAAGTTCAAATTATCAATTTACAAATTAGTAGACCGTGTAATTAAAAATATAAACTGTTTCTTGCAAGCGCTTTTTTCTGAAAAACAAAAACTTTATGGGGTAAATTACACGATTCTTTTCAGATCGATGTGCTCATTAATTATCGCTTACATTATCTGTGGCATTGTCATGCTTTACATTAATTTTGCAATGACAGCATGCCATTATATCGGCTACGTCACGATCTATTGGGTGACCGAAATCGGGCCGATATGTACAGCCATAAATTGTAGAAAATTAATGATCATGGCATGCCATAAATTGCTTGTTACAACGAGACCTTTTGTTGTATTTATAATTATGTCATAAATTTGCGTAAGAGTTTTAAATTATTGATACTTACTGTAATTTTAATTGGCAATTTTTTTTTTCAAAAACTTTATTGGGGATTCTCAGCACAAGATAATGTTTTTTTTTTTATAGTAAAAATCGAAAGATGGAGTAAAAGTGTTGATTTCACCAGAGTGCCATATTTATAGTTTTATCTTGTTATGTTGTAACGGTAAGCCTTTATCGAAATATTAATTCTGTACAATAACAAAGCCTCGGTATTATTATTTTGATAAGTAAAAGTACCAATGTTACGTACACTATCAAGAAACTTTCATGCCTAACATTATTTATCGAAGTTCGTAAAAGAAAAACAATTTTAGGTACTGTTGCTAAGTTGTACGGTGCAATATCCTTGTGCGTGCAGAGGACAATCAAATTTCGGCAGAATGGTCCCAAACACAAATAAATTTACATACGGAAAGTATCTCAGGAATGGGTTTTTGGTCATTTAGGAAAATTGGCGCAAGGTACATTGTTGTGTTGTGTATTATAAGTTTTATAACTGTCTTATTCAAATTCCAATCAAAGTTGTAGCCACCTAACAGCCACCCAGAAATACTTAGTTCCTGGATACGAGTAAAACGCAGGACATTTTTTATAATTGAATAGATTAGGGGCTATCACACCGCTACGTAGGTAACTGCTACGAAACGCGTAGCAACAGCAGAGACTGCTACGCAAAGAACTGCAGTCTGTTGCTACGCTTACGATTAGGATAATCCCTTCATCCGATTGCTACGATTCTCGATCACTTCGCGTAGTAAAAATCACGTAGCACTTTTTGTTAACGAAAGTTCCAAAACAGTTTATTGTCATAAATTTTAATACGACGAATGCGCGACCAAAGTCTGGTTCTATTACTGCAATAGTACATAATGTCTAAAAGTTAGCATTCATTCGTCTTCCTCAGCTCACGACAAGCCTTTTAATAAACAACTGTTCCAGTCAAAACAGGCGGTTGCAACTTGCAAATGACGCCCGTAATTACCTAGAAAATTGCAAAAATATTACCCTTGCCGGCTTCGAGCTGGTGGAACAACGAAACTCAATTCAACTAAGTGTTTGATTGATGTTACACCTCGTGTAACAGCACTAGATGTTACAATTCAAGTAGATTACTCGATTGCCGCCGATTGCCAATGACTCGAGATCCGCGGTAAGCACCAGTTGGCACAATCGATAGGAAGACGAGTACTCCGATTTTTATAAAAAAAAATAGCAACCAAAAATGATCCTTTCAAAAATTGGACTCTATGTCAAGGGCGCAACGCATTCCAGTTTTGGGGCGGAAGTATGGTAACGGCAAAGTTATGTTTGTTTTATTTTACCGGTTAACCAAGATGGCGGCTTTGACACGTGACATAAAACGATATTTATGAGCGGCAAGTTCGCGAGTCGGGATGCGACATGCGAGACCGTCACGAACCGCGGATATACGGTTTTAAGTAATGAACGATTTCTATTCATGACGATTTTATGTGTAACGGGAAGGCATGGGACATGTCGAAACCTGAGGAATGTTCCTTATACGGTATAAGTTATGCTAATGTTTCGAGCGGCAGTTTGGACTCGACTGCATGTCGGTACAGTCACTAGTTGTCAACGTAATTTGCATGGAGTTTCAGTAACAAGACGTTGAACCAGGAAAATTGTAGCAACTTTTACGATTCTCGTAAAGTTACGGCAATGCTTTGTTTAAAGAGGTAATGAGAGTTTAAAAGGCATTGAGACTTTATGACACGATACTATAAATAAATACCTATAAACCTATCTGAGACCTAAAAAAGATTTTATTATTTGAAAAACTGGGTTGTAAATATGAGTGTTATATGAATAAGCAACATTCTATCACCAAACACGTAATGCAAAATTTAAGACATTCGATATCGTCGTTGATTGTAGTCACCTAGTTTACTCAAATTAAGTTCAGACACTATCAGCAATACCTCTAGTTAGTGCTTCAATAGAGCTGTTTAGTGTTATAGTTACACCCTAAACCACAATAACGACAACCAACTGAACTAATCAACTGATAAATGACTACCTTCCAGCGGGTATAACCAGCCAAGGAGCAATTAACAGAATCTATGGTTTCATTCACTCCTAGAACGCTGGAGTGAACATTCTACAGTTCTAAATATAAGTTAATTAAACTCGAGTTAGTCAGCCAGTTAGACACAATAACAGTAGATAGTATTGTTAATAACCGGTTAGCTGTTCGTTATCGAAAAGTTTGACACTAATGAGTAAAAGTTTTAGCCACGCGAAAAATGGGGAGCGAAATGCGGAAATCGAGTAAAAACTGCGGATTTATGCATGGGAATATTTCACTATTAATATAAAATATTAATTCATGGATTTTATTACCGTTTCCTTATCTAGCTAGCAGCTTAATTTTTTATTAAGTCTGCCACAGGCTTGACGGGTTTTGACGATGAACACATAGGTTGAACCGCAAACGGCCACACACAAAATAGTCAGCTGATTTACAATTTTTACGTGTAAACTGTAGATAATAATTGCCACCACATTATTGAAGTTAGTTAATTGAAATGTAGGTAGGATATTGAATTATCGTGCGAAATATTAGGTAGTAACACGTAAGACTCCTATTCTAGGTAAATAGATACCTATATCCCATTCGCAATAAGATTAGACATTGAAATAAATCTTTTTAAACGACTTCTAAAAAAGGAGGAGGTTCTCAATTCGGATGTCTGTATGTTTTTTTTTTTATTGTTTGTTCGCGCATAACTCCGTCGCTTGTCAACCGACTTGAAAAATTCTTTTTTTGTTGGAAAGGGTATACTTCTCAAATGGTCCCATGAAAATTTTATCGAAATCAACCAAGCGGTTTTCGAAAAATCAACAAAAATCTAAAAAAAATATCTACATTGTCTACATTGACGACCTCTTAGTTTACTCTGCATAGGAGCAGTACGTTTTTTTTACACCAATGTCATTGGTTCGTTTACGTGGGGGAGGGGAGGGGGTGTAGGTACCACTAAAAAGTGAAAAATAAAAACAACTTTTTACAAAAAATAAAACCGACTTCTAAACAAAAAAACCAAAAAGTATAAAATAACTTTAATTTCGGAAGTCGGTGTGTTCAACAACAAAAAAGCAACCAAAAACACCGAGTTCCGAAATTAAAGTTATTTGATACTTTTTGGTTTTTTTGTTTAGAAGTCGGTTTTATTTTTTGTAAAAAGTTTTTTTTTACAGTCCGCACAACCGATTTTGACTTCTATTGCGTTTATGACATGACACATGGCAGCTGCATTAAACAGTTGGTATTATAATCACGTTTTTGCTTTTAATGGCATCCGTAAACCTACGGAATAGAAGTAAAAATAGGTTGAACGGACTGTAAACTGTTTTATTTAAATGTCTAATCTTATTGTGAATGTACTTTATGTACCTAGTAAATAGATGCGCAGCCTCGATGCACCTCGTAGAGAGCGCCAACGAGGTCTTTCGAGGCTACGATTAAGTAGGCCCTGCCTACGCGGTGCTACGAGGCTGGAATAAAACAGGTTTGCCAATGTCGGACTTTTATGATGGACTTGTTTTTGCACCCCTTGCAATACGACACGTAGATAGCACAAGTAAATGCTGCTTATGATTAACTTGTTTGATGTTTTAATTTCTCTTTGTAAAAGGGTGAGGGATGAAAACGGTTTAATAAATACACCAGTAGCTCTTAAATACTTTTGCAGATAAGAAACTTGAAAGGTCTATTCTTTCCATGAAAAAACTATATCTTGCCAACACCATTTTACTGCTATTTATGATTTTATACGAGCTGAAGCAAAATAAGATACGGCATACGTTATTTGTAAACAACAGCGCTATTTACCCAAGTAGACTTTTTGATTTTAAACCAATACAAACTAATTCCACAACTTGTTTCCACCGTGTGTACACCGTATGACAGCATCCCAATGGTGCAATTACGAATTCGAAATTCGAAAAGAATCGAAATTTCAAAAGCAACTCCAGATTCATATGTTTAAATACCTATTCGTCTGCTCGACAACGTAAACACGCGACCAATATGCCACGAATTGCATTCATTTCTGTAATACGAAATTAGGCAGCAAGGTCGATAATATCGGTTTTACAAATCATTTTGTGAAATCAACACGAGTTAGTCGGAGTTAGCAACAAAACCCGGGTGGGTACGCGGTAGCTACGCATATATTACCTTGCCGTCTGGTCCCGTCTCCGTTCGATTATTCGCCGAGATTATCATTTTGGTCGTAAACGTTTATTGTGACCCAGTTCGGGACGTCAGACACGCAGGTTTTCAGACAAACAGAACAACACAATCGTTCCCGAGGTCCAACCACAAGCGACTGCTAATTTATTCCGTTTTTGGAATTCGTGATGAAGTTGTTTTTGTCAGTTTCCTTATGGGTTGTAAGTAGAGAATATAATAGAAGTGGGTGAATTTCAACAAGTGATTTTTATATGTCATTTCGGTGGGATTTTTTAATTCCAATGCTATCTACATATTTTTAGTGACAAATAAAACTTTAGCCTATTTTATAACATTGTGCGTGAGTGGACATCAAATTTCATCAAAACTTACATAAATATTTAAGGATGAATTTTTAAGAGTCCACTGAAATGAAAAGTGTCTACCGAAATGATAAAAATGACCACCGAAATGATAAACTGTGCACCGGAATGAAATAAATCCACCGATATGATACAGCTAAGAACAACCGTGCCGGGCAGCCAGGGTTCCGTACTTTGTTAGGTTTGATTTCCACAAATTTTAGATAAACACTGAGACAGGACAGTAGACAGTTATTTTAATATCATCATTAATATATAGATATTACAATTACTATTACATATATCATTCTTTGAGGTTACAATAACCTCAAAGAATGATATTATTGTAATATTTATTATGATATGAATGAATTGTTTCTTCACTTAAATAACCTTTGGTAATTTTTCTGGTTGTTGTTGTGTGAAAATGTTGGAAAACTTTATCGTAAATGCTGGTAACCATAAATAAATATTTTTGTTTGTTTATGAACTAATACTAATTTACTTGATATATTTTCAAAAGAGTGAACGAAGCGCGATAAGAAAGCTTAAAGTTTCTGATTAATATGATGGCTGCATTTGTAAGTTATGCCATTAATAGTAATACATAATGTGTACCCGTTGCACTAAGAGAAAAATGCTAGGTATAATTTAGTTAAATTGGTAACGAAACGAGAATAGTGTTTCTACAGGTATATAAGTAAAACTTCTAAAATTAAATCAACTCTTATATTTTATACTGGGAGCTACTACCCGATAATATCACCGTGGACTCGACAATATACTGTCATCAGCTTGACCGACTCCGTACAGAAATCAACAAAAAGCGCCGTGAACAAACAAAGATATACCTACTTCCTTCACGACAACGCTCGGCCGCACATAGCCAAAGTCGTTCGTCAGAGCTATTGGATTTTGAATGGGAGCTACTGCCACATCCACCTTACTCTCCCGATCTAGCGCCAACGGATTTTCATTTGTTACGCTCTCTCAGTAATCATATACAGGACAAAAAATTTGATGATAGAGCACAGTTAACAGATTTCCTCGAAAGCTTTTTTGCCTCACGGCTCCCAAGTTTTTACGCTGAGGGTATCCATGCTTTACCTAATCGCTGGAAATGGGTTGTAGATAACAACGGTGCCTACTATAAAGACAAGTAATTGTAAATTAAAAATATAATTTAAAATTGTTTTGTTTATTTGCAACGCTCATTACTTTCCTACCAACCCAATATATACATGTAGGTACTAGCTACATAGAAATATGTGTATATTATATATCTTTAATCTTAAACACAAATATTACACAACAAATACACCCGAATAATCTAATCTACACTTACTTACATTACAAAACTATGACTTTATATTTGATAAAGGATCTCTAAAACTTTATGGTTTTATCATTTCGGAGATACATTTCATTCCGGTGGACTGTGACACCGAAATGAAACTATTTTTGTCCCCATGTTACTGAAATGATAAACTTACTTTTTTGGCGGAAAAACCGCAAGCTTTGGGACCGCTGCGTTCGCGCCGAGAGCTTGAGCCGGACTGATCCGAAGCGAGGAAAGGTGAGAGGGGCGTAACAACGCAATGTTGACATGGATAATCTACTAAAACTTACTGTCCTCTGAAATGATAACTTTTTTCCAGACAAAAGTTGACTGCCTGTCAAATCCATGAGAAAGAAGATAAACAAACAAAAATAGTTTTATTTGATCGAATATATTATAATTTAATGATAAGAGAATTGATTTAAATCCATATTATGAATCTATTGGCAGGGGAAGGTATTTTATGAGCGGAATTGGGTTCAGGACAGGCCACCGTGATGATAAAATAACACTTTGTATTTTTTTTTTTTGGTATATTAGAGGGTAGAAATCAATGATTTTTTTGCCAAGGTAGAGAAGTACTTACGTTGTTGAGAAAAAATATATAAAATAAAAAACCAGCACATTGCACTACCGTTCTCAGGTTTGCCATGTATTTTTTTTGCTTGCGCAATTCAACCAAGTATGGACTAAGGCAGAGCTAGACTTAAATAACATTCGTCCCCTTTTTTCATTGCTTGAACTGGATTTTGACGAGGGAGGATTGAAATTATATTTTTTAATTTTTGTTTTTCTACAGGATGTCCGTAAAAACATACAGTAGCATAATAAAAACTCAAAAGGCTAGCTGGTTATTAATTACGTACAGTATGTTTTAAAATCTGAACCAATTAAAAACTAAAGAAGCCAAACTGTTATGAGAACACAGGCCACATTTTCATGAACTTCGTGCTAAAGAAAATTACGCCACAAACAAATTCGTAGTTTTTTTTTTTTATAAACAACAAGAGTTTCATAATATTTAGAGTTAGAAATCAAATAACAAAGGGGTGTGATAAGACTACTTGAGTCAACGGCCGAATGATTGCTGTGCCACTGGACCAAGTACGACTTGCGTCATGCCATCATTTTATGTTCTTTTAAACTGCTTATGCGTTTGATAATATAATATAATTAAATGTTAACGACAGCTGTTATATGTAGCATTGTCAATAAATTAATCTGTGTCGATGGAATGACTTCCTACTGTGAGAATGTGACCTCCTTGGATGCAGGTCGATTGAACATTAGAAGACAACATTATAAATAATATTTATTTATAATGTTGTCAATTAGGAATGTAAAAATGTATAATTATCATTTTTGTACAACAGAGATGAAATTAATGCAGATCGCTTCTAAGTCAGGTGGCATAAATACTTATTTACAACCCTACCCCCACCCCCTAGGGTTGTACCCTTATGTACAAACCTATTAGAATTAAGGGAGTAACATACTTACGTTACTCCCTTAATTCTAATAGGGTTGTTTTATTTATTGAAATATTTGGTAATACCTCCGGTGCTACACTAACTTTTGAACGATGTAGTAGGTACTACTAAATACGAATTTCCTTAATAGTTGTTTTTTTTTTAATTTAGCTCTGTTTTTTCAAAGAAAAATGCACGAGATAAATATAGCGGGAACAGCAAGGATCCAAAATGAAAAAATAAAAAAATAAATAATAGTAGTTTCAAACACGCTAAACTAACGCTGTGGTCATTTACGAACTCAAATTGGCCTCGTTTGACAGTGACTAAGTACTTGCATAAAAAAAACTATTTTCACGGCTTTTCTTTAGGTATTTCATCCAAGGTTAATAGGCTAGCAACAAAGCACATACGTTGTTATCTACCATATACTTATAATATCTACATATACTAATACTAGCTGCTGCCCGCGACTTCGTCCCCGTGGAATCCCCGATTTTAAAACATTCTTTATCGCTGCTCCGCTCCTATTGGCTTAAGCGTGATGATATATAGCCTAAAGCCTTCCTCGATAAATGGTCTATTCAACCCAATTTTTTTCAATTTTCAAATTTCAAAAAAATATTTTTTCAATTCGAACCAGTAGTTCCTGAGACTAGCGCGTTCAAACAAATAAACAAACTCTTCAGCTTTATAATATTAGTATAGATTATGAAGTTGAAGGGTTTGTTTGTTTGGTTGATCGTGCTAATCTCAGAACGATTGGTTCGAATAGAAAAAATCTTTTAGTGTTAGATATAGATAGCTCATTTATCGAGGAAGGCTATAGTTTTACATCATTGTGTGGGCAGTACTGTGTTGTTCATGCCAAACTGTGTTCTATAAGTGAAGACTTGTAATTGGCTGTCAGTCTTACTTACTATTTTTACTCTCCTTTTTTAGCTGTAAGTCTTCCATAGTTCGTAAATAAATAAATCAATCATACTACGACGAACAGGAACGGAGTATCAATGAAAAATGTTGCAAAAACTTGTTTTTTCTTCTCTTGTATGAAGCAAACGAAGAACTTGCGCTAGTCAGCTAGTTACACTATAAACCCTCATCATTCATGCAATGAACATAATTATGTACATACAGCGAATGGCGTCACATGTATAGATTAGGCACATTATGTACAGATAGAAAAACAAACGACGATTCAGACAGCTTAGTAGACATGGGTTGGATTAGGTAGAAACGATACCTAATCCACCTAATCCTAGTATTTAAAAATACCTAATCCATTTACCTAATCCGAATATTTATTAATTACATCCGCTGGCCTGTTACGATATTATGTATTTGGATTGGGTAAGAAATATTCGGTATAGAGTATGGACGTTCCGTTTCTGATATATTGTGGAACGATGGATTATATTTCGTTTTTATGGGCAAACGGTACTTAAAGTCAAAGTGAACATAGTGATCAAAATTATCCTTCATATTCAAAGATTGCGGCTGCACAGGCGGTAGGTACTACTATATTGAATTTTATATTTTTCAGATTTTTTTTATTGTATTTTTTTTTGTTTTTATCACTAAATAGTCCAATGGTAATCTACATAGATGGCGCTGGTGGCAGTGCTTATTAAACTTGAAACTTAGCCCCACATTTTTATGAAGTATCTTCTGTTTAAACTGTGTACGAATATTTTGTGCAATACCTAATCCTCGACGCTTTGGATTAGGTACGGACTAGTATCGAAAAATACCTAATCAAAATACCTAATCCAATATTTATGCCTCACCTCTACAGCTTAGGTACCTAATCTCTAAATTCCCTCGATAATAGTCTCCGGGGGTATTATGTATTTTCACTTTATCTGAAATAGTTGAGGTATTAAATTATAAAGGCCACATTTACCAATATTCATATAAAGATTACGCATTGTGTTGCACTTTGAACTTGTGACGCCAAAGTACGATTACGTTAGTAGGTACTTTATGATATTCTGTGACCAAAGTCCAAAGGTATACCTGTACCTTTTGGGCTTTGGTCATAATCTTTATTGCATTTATATCTTCTGTCCGAAATGACTTTAGACTTTGCTCTTTTTCAGTTAAGAGCATAATTATGTGATTAGATAATATCTGATAGTTCGATAGGCTTGTTAGCTTTTTTCCTCGTACTTCCACGCGTATGGTTCAAAAATAGCGACACCCTGTCAACTAATTCAAACCGCCATGATTGATTCAGTGTTGCCTGCACTCAAAATATATTAATACTAGCAGCGCCCGCGGTTTTACCCGCGTAGTTTCCGTTCCCGTGGGAATATAGGGATAAAATATGACACTATGTTACTCAGGGTGAATGTAGCTTTCTAATGGTGAAAGAATTTTTGAAATCGGTCCAGTAGTTTTTGAGTTTATTCGTTACATACAAAAATACAAATCTTTCCTTTATACATAGAATATTAGTATAGACTAGCTTCTGCTCGCGACTTCATCCGCGTGAAATAGTTACTAACCCTCCGATTTTAAAACATTCTTATTTGGTGATCCGTTCCTATTGGTCTTAGCGTTGTTAAGTATATTTTACGGATTTTAATTTTCAATGAGTGTACGTACACCAGCCCTAGAACTGTTTTGAGTTATTTTAGCCATCTGTGTAGATTTATACATCATTGGCTCTTGACCGATACCTTTCTATAGCTTTTGTTCAACATATTATAGTAGTGAGTGGGTAGTGTGGTGCAGTGGCGTGCAGTGGTTCGAGTTAGGGTAGGCCAGAAAAAAACACCACATTATTCAGGGTTGGAATTTGGTCTCTTTTTTTTTGTTTTTTTTTTTTTTTAAATAGGCGATTAAAAAAAATTAAAAAAACTCATTTCATCAAAAATCAACCCTGAATAATGTGGTTATTTTTTTAAATTTATTTGGTTATTTTCTCTGGCCTACCCTGACTCGAACCACTGCACGCCACTGCCACACGGGGCAGATGGGAGGTACTCATTCGCCCGGTCCTGGTTGCCAGCGTGGGGACTATTATGGTTCTTCCTATTTGAGGTTGTCCTCATGCAGCCAGTGATAGTGGAACAGGCTAGCCTTAGGAATTGCTGGAGCCTATATACGAACGTTGGTTGAGAGTTCAGTTCTCGTCCACCAACCCAAGGCGCCATAGATCAGTATTGGTCTGATCAAAGCTTTGTAAAGCCACAGCGTGATCTTTGGACAGAGCATTTTTTTTGCATTAGTAAAGTGCAATCGCGCTTTTGTTTAGTTTAGTCGCTGCTTGTTCCAGAGCAATTTGCTATCAAGGATCATGTACTAATATAAGTACATAATTGTAATATTAACCTTTACGTGACTTAAGATAATATTATAATATCTAAATGATTATTTATATATCATCGTAAAATAAATGATTATTAATAGTTCTTAATAATAATAATATTTATTTCTGTACCAAGTAGTTTACATTAGTTTATGATTGGAGCCTCCTTTTAAGC
The DNA here is from genome assembly GCA_905332915.2 of Hecatera dysodea. Lineage (NCBI taxonomy): Eukaryota > Metazoa > Arthropoda > Insecta > Lepidoptera > Noctuidae > Hecatera > Hecatera dysodea. Next base: position 3,848,585 of record HG995298.1, on the reverse strand, counting down.
ATCATGACGCCTGTGTTAGGAGACTCCGCACTTCCATAGCTTTGGATGTTTGTACACTTACTTAATTATTTTATTTTATAGTTTCTTGAGTTACACTTTTATTCATTAATGTGGGTGTGTTGGGTGTGCGGAGTGTATGATGTGTGAGGGGTGTGTTTGTAGTGTGTCGAGTGTGTGATGTGTTTGGTGTGTGCGGGGTGTGAGAAGTGTGTGGTTGGTGTGGATGTGCGTATGATAGGATGTGCGTGTGGGTGTGGCGGTGCCAGTTAACTAATTTCCACTTATTGTAACAATAATTCAATATCTGCATAGGTACGTGATTTTAACCATTCTATTAGCATTTTCTTACCTTTATGAAGATGTTCAGAGTAAATGTATATGTCTTTATTAATTTTATTATATAACCGCGCTGATTGAGTGTTATATTGTGTAGCAGCAAATTTGGTTTTAGATTGTGGTACTTGCGCAATAATATCCTTTCTTCTCTTTAACATTATGTTTTTATCATATGTAAGTGTCTTATGTTTTTTTAAGATCAGTGCACAGATATATAATTTCCTAACAGATAGCAGGCCGCTAATCTCATATAGATTTTCAGTAGGGAATCTACGTTTCTTAAAGTAGGGGAGAGGTGTGTCAATAGTAACAAAAAAAAATCAATCCTCCATAATATTTTAATTAAAAATCACAGCACAATCATTTTTGGTCACAGTATAGTTTAGTTATCTAATTATAAAATCCAATACAGAAAATAACAAAAAGAACAACAAAATTGCACTTAATGAGATCAACTAATAGTGTTACAATTGCTGCACCAAGAGAGTCAATTAACAGCAATGAGAGTCAATTGTAACATACAGAAATTGTTGACATTGTGAAATTGTTTAAAAAATCTTAAAATACTTAAAAAAAATAAAAAACAATAATAGTCATTGCGACAAACAGTTTAAACTCTCTCGCAGACTCGCAGTCTTGCAATATTGCGATAATTCTAGTTCCTGTTCTGTAGAAAATACTTTATTATGTGGGGTATATCCAGTTTTAACTGTATAATCCTGCTTGCATTTAAGGACATACCTGGATAAAGTCACATGACACATGCCAAAGCTGGTAGCTACACTTCTGACGCTCTTCCCTTGCTTAATTACAATTTCACAACCTTCAGTATATTTTTCTAGAGGTACAATGCCACGCAATGTCTTCCGAGGTCGTTTATAAAACTATTTTTGTAAGAATTCTGAAAATAAAATGTACTATTAAATAATTATTAAGTAATGTGAAAAAGCAGAGTGTCAAATGTAACATGTTACAATTGCCTCTCCTTGTTGTGTTACTTTTGCACCACCCCCGCCATTTTGCAATGAAGACTTATTTAACAAAAATTTATGGTAAATTTAAACAACTCACATACCTTTACGTATAGATTGGATGATAACTTATCCGAAAACCACTACAGAACTGTCATAAAACTGTTTTATTTAAATAAAATAACAAAAACTGAGCCGAAAAAAAATTTTACTCAACTTGCTGTATCTCAAACTCTCATCTACTGAGAGCGTACGCGCGAACTGTTTTACTTGCAAGTTCGGTCGGTATTACAACACCAAATAAAGCTTCAAATACCACCAAGAGCTACCCCTTTTTTTTTTTTTTTTTTTTTGGATGGGAAATCATCAAATGACCCCTCCCGCCCTGGGTGGAGCGGTAGGGAGTGTCAGACTTTTACTGACTAAAACCCACCCGTGCTCCTCCATGTGCCCTTTGCGTTCCAGGGCCGCGGTAACTCTTTCGAACAAATTCCGCAACCCTAGCAGGCACCGACCCTATGGGGCTCCTTCCCTGGTGCTGACGGCTCCTTGAGGCGCGCGTGAAGCACAACGCGTCGTCGACTCAGCCTGGTATCGGACGGCGAGCCACCCACGCTCACCGTCCCCAGGCATCAGCCACTGTGCAATAGCACAGCGGCCGACTTGTCTCTGGAGGAGGCCACGATGGGACCATTACTGGCACTCCATCTCGGCCCCCTCACCAAGAGCTACCCCTACTTATCAATAGATGTCGTGGAACATCATATGTTAAAATTGCCTCCCTGTTACTATTGACACACCTCCCCCCTACATTATTTTTATCAGCCCTCTTTGCGCTCGTTCTACGTCTATAAATTTTGATTTCGCTGCCCCACCCCATACAGGTATACAGTAGACTATCACAGATTGTGCAAGGGCTGTGTAGATTTCATTAAGAAGATTTCTTGTCTTGGCGCCTACCTTTATGGCTATGCTGGCAGGGGTCACGTATCTTAATGATTTAAATATCCATCCCAATTTTCGTATTCTATCAGCAACATGTTCAAGGTGGAAATACCAGCTTAAATGTTGATCAATTATGACACCTAAATATTTTGTCTGTGTTACTTTATTAATAATAGGACATGTACAGGAATAATTCATGGCTCGTTTACAAGAATGTATTTTTCTGTGTGTTCTGGTGTAAATATTTTGGACCATGCGTAACATTCTAGAATCCGCTGCATAGAAACACCATTCTGGAGATTCACATCATCCAACATCTTAACCATGTTTGGGTCAGCTTCCAATCCACCAAATATTTAACTTGGAGTTACATAGGTATCTGGCCATTCTGTAAATACATCTTCGAGTATCCATTTTGGGCCCAAGGGCAATCGATTGAAAAGTCGACGGTGCTATAAAAAACAATAATGGCCCAACAATAATATTGTTTTTCATTGCCTTCAATAATAACATTCGGATAAGATAACGCTGCAGCCGCTCCCGTTTTTTTTTTATTATGACAGTATTATAAATTATCGATTGGTTACACGGAGACGAGTGGCGTCTATTCCTCGCGGCGATTTGAATTATATAATTTACTAGCTTCTGTCCGCGGCTTCGTCCCCGTGGAATCCCCGATTTTAAAACATTCTTTATCGCTGCTCCGCTCCTATTGGCTTAAGCGTGATGATATATAGCCTAAAGCCTTCCTCGATAAATGGTCTCTTCAACCCAAAAAGAATTTTTCAATTTGAACCAGTAGTTCCTGAGATTAGCGCGTTCAAACAAATAAACAAACAAACTCTTCAGCTTTATAATATTAGTATAGATAGGAATACAGTAGAACGCTGATTATTTGAATTAATTGGGACCGGGGTCGATTCGGATAATCGGACATATACTGGTAATAAAGAAAAACGAACTGTCACACATAGAATAAACTCTACTAAGTTTAACAAACACAGTTCTACAATAACTTGGTGAAAAATTATAAAATTACTTATGTACTTATTACTTTTATAAAATGACTTGGTTTTAATTTTTTATATTACGCTTAGGACCGATTCGGATAATTGGCGATTCGGTTAATCGGCGTTCGGATAATCAGCGTTCTACTGTAATTATAAAGTTGAAAATTGACTCTGTTGAATAGGTACCCTTAGATATCGCTACAAGTTGCTACGGCGATCTGTCTCTTACTGACAGACTCGCTCAAGATCAGCATATGAATAGTACTTTATTTCAAGACTAGATGGCAGCACATACTTTAAGCTCATGTTTATAAATCTCTTAGGTTTGTGAAATCTGAACCAGCAGACGCGTAGCGGTGTAGACACCCCAGGGCCGTGTGCCATGTGTTCGGCCTACCACATTCAAGAGAAAGGAAAACTACTCAGGGCCGGAATAAGCAAGCTGAAGTGAATTTTACTAAGGGGCCCCCGAATCCTAAAACATTTGTAAAATTAAAATCTCTCATCATTGAAATCCAACATAGCTCTTGTGATTTGGCAAGTTGTCATGCAAAAGCTGACACTTTTGCGTCAGTTTTCCACGTCTTTTTTATATTTTTTTTACGTAAATAAGGAAAAAAGCATGATCACTCATTTTTAGAAATCTATCTGACGGACTAATTACCTAGACTTTTTAATTAAAATTGCCTATCATTCAAAGTTAAGAAGCTAAATAAGGAAACCATTAATTAATGCCATAAAAAGTTATTTAAAAAAATCTTCATATAGGTACCTACTGAGCTATCCAACGAGCAAGCGGCGGCGAGCGACTTATCGTCAATACTTTGATGAAACTGGCAAGATGGGAAACAAAACTTACCAAAACACTTTAATAACGTCATTATTACGTCGTACACTATGATCAGAATTGGGTACTTTTCTAAAACATCGAATTTCATGTTTGTCGTTTTGTAGCAATTAAATACATTTTCTTTTATTCTTTCTAATTTCGTCCTTTTTGCATAAGGTTTCGTGCTCCCACTAGATACAAATAAATTCACTATCAGAACCTGTGGCACAACTGCTCAGAATATATTGTATTCGCTTTGAACTACATATTTCTGCTTTTTTTTTCTACTTTGAAGAACACTCATTTTTGCACAATGGCCAATCCGGGCCTGAGACATTCCCTCATCGACGTTTAGTAGGTGCCAGGTTTTTTATTATTACGAGTTTAAGTAAAAATTAAGTGCGGTGAAAGTAACTCTGTCTGCTTGTTAACTTTTCTTTTCATAACGGCTGAATGGAATTAGATGAAACTGAGGTATAAAATAACCGTTTGTTCCATTTCAGGACAATATCTAAATGTCCAGTAATATATGTCATGTTTATTACGGAAAATTTTGGGTAGTTGTCATACAAGATGAAGCTAGTTTCGTTTAAGACAGCACTATAGAATTGCTTAGTCGGTATGACTGCGCTTAGTAGGCATCTGGTACTTGAAATGTTTTAGTTTTTCAAGTCACAACAAATTACATAACTTCTTTAAGAAATCATAAATTACTACAATTAGATCGGTTGCTATCTCAAACTGCGACTGAAGCTTATCAAGGATTGTGGTATCGGTCATCGAACTCACAGACATCGCTTGCAAAGCTGTGACGCACACAATAAGTAGGTACCTATATCACACTAAGGATTTGTGCACAGTTGTTTGTCTCGATTTGTATTATAGATAGGATTTCCTCGAAAACGCTAAGAACGTTGTTAGAGTTGCTGTTTTCACGCTCATATTTATTTGGTGCATATATCTATACTAATATTATAAAGCTGAAGAGTTTGTTTGTTTGTTTGTTTGAACGCCCTAATCTCAGGAGCTACAGCAATGCTATTCTGTAAGAACTCACTCCAGTTCTCACTTCTGATTCTGCGGTGAAAACTGTATTTGGTATTCTGTAACTTGATGAAAACTACACTAGCGCCACTAAGTGAGAACATAGGTGAAGCGAACTTAACTTGACAGTCAGAATATCAAATACTTTTTTTTCACTACAGGTGAGTTACGAAGTGTAATCGAAAATGAGATATGAATCGAATTCGCACGTGAGTTCTTACAGAATAGCACTGCTGGTCCGATTTGAAAAAATCTTTCAGTGTTAGAGAGCCCATTTATCGAGGAAGGCTATATATCATCACGCTAAGACCAATAGGAGCAGAGCAGTCATGAAAAATGTGACACAAACGAAGTTGTGCGGACAGCTAGTATTTATATATTGTATAACATACTTTTTTTTCTGAATGAGAAATCATCAAATGTCTTCTCCCGCTCTGGGCGGAGTGGAAGGGAGTGTAAAACTCTTACTGACTAAAACCCACCCATGATCCTTCTAGTGCCCTTTGCGTTCCTGGACCGCGGTGACTCTTTCGAACAAATTCCGCAACCCTAGCAGGCCCCGTCTGAAAACATACGAAAACATACCTGCAGACAGATTTTCTTTTAGCTGAATATATCGTACCTCCGCTCAAATAGTGTCATAAGTCAAAGAAACAAACTATCGAGTAATAAGCGTTTGAATTCATGTATGTATATTATTATAAGATACGAACGATATGTCTCTAGCGCTATCTAGGCATAAGTAGCTAAACTATTTACATAACATTATTTGAGATAAGACTAATAAGTTTTCTGGCACCAATCTATACTAATATTATAAAGAGGTAACGTTTGTGAGTTTGTGACGTTGTAAGGGGTAATCTCTGGATCTACAGAACCGATTTTCAAAATTATTTCACAAATAGATAGCTACGTTATTGTGGAGTGTCATAGACTATATTTTATCCCCGTATTGCCACAGGAACGGGAACAAAAAACGCGGGTGAAACCGCAGGCTGCTGCTAGTAGTACAATAAAAGAGATTTTCATATTTTTTGACTTATGACACTATTTGAGCGGAGGTGCGGTATAAATATTAGATAGCGTTCATAGGTCTTTTGTGGTCCCCTTCATTTCCTATCTATTCTGTGTTCAAATATGTAGGTACTTAACTTGCCTCGCTTTTACTCAAATGATTCACGTCATGAAGCGATAAATACACATGGACGAAGTATGATGAGTTTTTATATGCTTAGCTAGTTTGGTATTTTAATTAAATCCCAAAGTGAATACGGCTTTATGGCCAACTATTTTATAAACTTTATCATATTTTTACTTTTTAATTCGGAAGTTTGTATTTTGCAGGAACTTATAGCAAAGTAGGTACATTGGACGATTAGACCTGACATTTTTATTTGCTACGTAGTTATAAACGTATCAGATATTTACGAAAGCCCCTACAGGAGATTAGGACATGTGATATCCTTTATTATATTTCTTACTTGTTCAATGAAACTGTTACAAAAGGAACTTTTATTTGTTGGCTCTCCTAATTTTCAGTATGTTTCAGTAGGGCGTTTTTTTTTATTTTTTTTTAAATCTAAATTAAACCTTTGAACGCGAGCAATCTGAAGGGTTTTTCCTGACAGGACAGAGCCTTCTTAAATCTAAGGAAGGAAACTAAACTGTCACACCGTATAATATGCATACCAGTAGATAGAGACCTGCCCCCCTACGCATGACGCACTACGGACTACCGACTCTTTTGTGAAAAAAAAAAAAAAACTTTTTACTTTAACTTTAATTCGGTGTCGGTGTTCAAAAAACGAAAAAGCAACCACAAACGCCGACTTGCGAAATTAAAGCTATTTTATACTTTTTGGTTATTTTGTGTAGAAGTCGATTTCGTTTTTTGTAAAAAAAATATTTTTCGCTTTTTAGTGGTACAAACACCTAAACGTACCAATCACTTTGGTGTAAACAATAAACAAACATGCGATTTCAGCAATCCCGAACGATTTGCTATCATTTATTGAAGAGTTCCGTTTCCTATCATATCTGTTCTTCATCAGATCTTCACCAAACTAGAAAGGGACCACGTTGAAATACTAAGATGCTCTTCCAAACCATCGTACACAATTTTATTTCTTCATTTTACATCGACAAAAGGGAATGATAACGTCGACAATGTAAACTAAGCCACGCATTATTAGGGATAACTCAAATACTAGTCGTCAGATCTCAATCAAATCTTTAAATGGGACCACACGACAAGTACCAGCTTTCGAATATAAAATGAATCTGAAATTGAAAACAATATATTATTTCTCTTTTTTCCTTTCTTTTTTTTTTATTCTTTTTTTCTTTTTTTTTTTCAATTTCAAATTAAAATGGATTTCCGCAAAGTAACGGCTGACTCAATCAATAAAAAGAATCATCAAAATCGGTACACCCAATACAAAGTTATGAGGTAACAAACATAAAAGAATAAATACAGTCGAATTGAGACCCTCTTCCTTTTTTGGAAGTCGGTTGAAAAGAGATTGAAAAAAGATTTGAATAGAGCTTTTCGTCTTGTATACCTCAGTCTCTTTCACAGCAGAATCATCATATCATTGGCACGTCATAGAAAGGTACGAGACCGACAGTCGCGACAGCCCCTTCGGTCTCCGCCCTGGACCTTTATACCATCATGTTCAGATATGAAATTATATTCCCCTTTCTGTGTGGCCTGCTTGATAGCTTAATACTTTTAAGCTGTAGGTAACTCGAATCAAAATCGTTAGGATTCGCGCAACCAGATTAGTTATACACCGCAACACTTGGAAACAAAATAGTAACTATAACTTCGTCGCACTGAAAAATGCTTACCTACGAGTCTACGACCTTAAAACAAGCTTTACCAATATCATCGCCGTCATCCAGTGACCGAGTTAGCAGACTTCTGGGCATAGGTCTCACTTTTCTTGTGCTTGTACCTTTGCTTGTCCTTGTACCCATGTTCCTGTGACAACATCATGCAGGTGCTACCCGCAATGGTAACAGTGTCGTGAGGACATCTCGGATGATAATAAATCTTCTATCAGTCCGCGGACGCCCCTCAATCACCGCCTTACTCCACCTTCCATTGCCACGTTTTGCAAGCTGTCCTTCCCAGCACAATATTTATTTCCATTATTCATATCCACATAATCGATAAAAAGTGAATAGAGTAATAAATTCTTTTTTAACCAAGTAGCTACTTTACTCAGCTACTTATTTATTTATTTATTTATTATATACTTTATTGTACACCTTGTAATAAAAACAGGAAAAAATTTATAAAAACAAGTACACACCAGACTTACACCAGATTGTATTTTGGGGACAGTCATAGCGTAATCGATACTTAAATTGTTGTCAGGCTGGAGTCCCATTGTATGCTAAAAGTTCCGTACAACCTTCTTCTTGAGAGTCTACAAGTCCTCGTAGCTTTGACGGTCCACAATCTTTTTCGAGACTTGACAGTTTATAAAAGTTCATTAGCTACCATATTCTTTTGTCAGAAGTCTTTGACAGCTTCCTATAATGTTACTCGATATCATGGTTTTGAAATGTGGAACCCAAATAAAAATGTGTTATCATTATCATATCGTTGAGGTAGGTACACCTGTACCAACATACAGGGGGCGGTGATCAGTCAAGCGAATCGCTCGCCCCTCGAAATAACAAAATTCGTAAATGTTTAAACAGTTCTCCCCCTCAGCTTTTGCTGAACACACGTGTAAAAATACTAGGTATTAGAAAAAACCTAAAAAAAATTATTTAATTTAGATATAATACGAACTGCACATACGTCCAAATGATACACATTGTTATCATCATTGCATCAGGCGTAGAAGAAGGCGCGATCGCGAAACAAACTTGAAAATGGAATTCGTGGTATTTAATTACGCAGTTTGTGATAAATTCAATAGTTTTCCTTTTGTTTAAATGAAATTCTGATTTTATACATTTAAAAGTGAAATAAAATTGTAAAAACATAATGTTTCAAAAAGTGTGTCTATAAAAAATCGTTGTTAAGACTAATACAATTGAAATAACTTATACCAACACGCCTTGATTGCGTTGCTAGGATACGTGGGTATTATCAATTTTTCACAAAGTTTTGATCAAATAACTCGACGAAACATGGACGCGGTCACATTTTCATCAAAATAGGTGAGTTTTAAAAGATTGTTTCCACTTTTTTCCAGGAAAAATATGTGTTTCAAAAGAAAAAAGGTGGTTTGTTTACATGTTTGATTCTGCAAGGTTAAACTTATAGTGGTGAATGGCATACGGTGGTAAGGTAATTGACCTATTACCTGACCTACATAGAGCTACGAACTTTACTAGGGTACCAAAGAACAGTGGTGTGTATACCTTGCATGTGTACCAAGGTAAAAATACTTTTCATGTTTCCAACATAAAAAAATATTTTTATAGCCAAAACGTTTAAATGAGCCTTCTAAGGTATGTAGGTACCTACCTTGTTGCGATTTACGAAACGATATTTTTAGTAGGCTACAGATTTTTGTAAACGTGCAGTTTCAGCTGCCTTATAAGTATGAATACAACTAAATCGTTATCTATCGATGCCCAGCAGGAATCGGATCAGTTCGGGATATTTTCTTCCGGATGGTTTGGTGAATAAAATTTATGTATCTACCTATGTCAAGTCAACGCAGCTTCGATAGTTCTTTTACTACACTTTGTCAGTCTTGACAGGGCCCCAAGTCTGCTATTACAATAGTATCAGAATGGTCTATCATTGATTTCATAATGGTTGATTTTGACGAGTTTGGTAATCTACTAAATTAAAAGCGTCGTTACGACTTTCCAATGGTCAACCACTGACACTCCATTGAAATAAATGGTACCTATAGAATGTTAATCTCGTACATAATGACACACGAATGACAGACGTAGGTATGCGGTAATCCGCTAAAAAATGGACAGTTCCTTTGATTAGTGTCTTACCATTAGAATGTCATTGTGCAGTGATTCCTTGTAATAGCTCGGTTATCAAAAAGTATTACAAGACCATTGACAGACCATTGATCGACCATTATGAATTTAGTAGATTACGAACTTTTAGCAAAATGATAATGGGATCGTGTTGGAATGACAAATTTATAAAAATAGCAGACTCGGGGCCCTGGTTACCTAAGCACTGAGGCAGTCATCAACGACTAAGAAACAGACAAAAACAGGAATCTTAAAATTCGGTGCTAAGCACTCTCAAGTGAGTTCTTTATAAGAACCCAGGTTCTATAATTTGCACAGGTGCCCCTGTGGTGCCTAGTGCCTATGGTGACACATATCCAATGACGTTGCTCCTATTGATGTAAGTAAGTATTTAGGTTTACCGAGCATAACTATCTAGGTAGGTACCTAATTGCGTCTGATAAATTAGTACCACCTATCTAATTATTGTGTGTACAGTACAACCCCCTATATCCGCGTTGGGGGAGTTTTCACTTCGTATAGTCGCTAATCGAAATGAAAAATCATCGTCTCTAATGGAAATTTCATAGGGTTGATTGTAACAATTACACAAACTCAGTACCTACATCATATATTTAGTGCTAAAAGGGGACAGGTTTATTCACCTCGGAAGGGGTCTTGCTGAGTAACTGCATTGTGGGCGGTGATAATTAGATGCCTAGTCCGATAGCCAGTGTTTCTTGCCGCCCGGCGCCCTACCGAACGCTATTTCTGCAGTACAAACCGCAATTTCACTGTTGCCACACCTCAGAATGTTGTCTTTTTACTTTTTATTACGACCTCCTTTCTATTTCCTCGAGCTAGTGCACGTTTTATTTTGTGAAAATCGAGATAAGTGAATGAGCTAAGCTTTCGTGTAAAATGTCTTTCGAATTTAAGTCGGCACGTCATTTTTATTTAGAAATGAAACAAAAGAAGGTTAAGAAGAAAGTTACTTTTCAGGTCGCTACTGTTTCTTGTTAATTAATTACAGACCGGATTAATTAGTTTTTAAGAACAAGCTAATTAAAAGTCCTTCTCATGAAACATAATAGGAATTATCTACTTACCTACTTACCAACATAGTATTTACCCACGTGATTGAATAATGAAATATTTTTTCGTAGTTGCCGAGCAGGGAAGGTCTGACTACGCCACGGAGCGCTCGAGCTCCGGTCGGCCGACGACCACCTAGCACGCTTCCTCATCAACGGCTTAAGAAGGAGGTAGGAATAAAAAGGTTCTTTATGTATTGTGGTCTTAATAACTCCGCTCAGACAAGAAAGCCACTCGGTAAAATCAATCAAATATGGTTCTTAAATACTTTAGTATCTAGCTTCGATATTCACAGTTTTATTGTATCTTCAATGTGTAGAAGTCCCTGGATAGTCCTCCGGAGATGGACTCTCCGGGAGGGAGCGTGAGCAGCGATCTCCGGCGGCAGAACGAGGAGCTACGCGCTCGTCTCGCCGGGGAGGCTGCTGACCATAAGCGTAGACTCGATGCTTACCGCAAGGCTCAGCAGGGTCAAGCCGCGTTGGTGTCCAGGCTCCAGTCCAAGGTAATAAAAGACAGTTCTTGATTCTTATGTTTGGAATACTTACTACTGTTACTGTATAAATAAACCAACTTGAACACGCAGTAGGTAAACATTTCTATTAAAAAAAAATCTGACTGATTGATTTGATAATATCTTTGTTAATATTTTACAATTATTCCATTCCAATCTTATTTTATTTTTATTGATTACTGAACGTAAGATAAAACTTCAACACAAAAACTGTCTTCCATTTGTTATGTCAATGTCAATGAAATTGAAATGTCAGTGTCGGTTATTATTTACAAACAGCCGAAACTTGTAGAGAATAGAACTTTTTGCGAGTGTTGAATGAAAGCATAAAAAGATTAAATTCCTCCGACGTATGCACAAACCTTCTCATCCAACTTCTCCTTCACAAAGGTCCTCCAATACAAGCAGCGATGCTCGGAACTGGAAACCCAAATGCTGGAGACGACACCACGCAGCGAGGTGACGACCTACCGCGAGCCGACGTCGTACCGGGAGCCATCGACGTTCCGCGCGCCAGCCGTGAAGAGCCACGCTATCTCGCTGCCGCCGCCGCCCGCCGCCACCACTTGCGCCTCGGCCGCTGTGTCGGCCGCAGACGCCAGGATCACTGACTTGGAAACCGCGTTGAGGCGTTTGGATGAGGAAAAACGCAAGTAAGTGATAATCTGTCGTTAAAACTGAACCTGATAAACTGACTCAAAGGAGAAGGGATACAAGTTCCCCCCTAAATACAACTCGTTTTTACGGGAAAGGTGTTGATATCTTGTTTGTTAATAAAATAATGTAGAGATTGTGTAGAGATTAGATAGTCCTTCAAATTGTTATATAGGTAGTACAGGGACAGGTATAGTTATTGAGGAGTAACAGAGTATTATACAGGTATAGTTAATGATAATACAATAGAGTCTAACTAATCCGGCACTTCAGCACATCGGCACATTGAACAATCCAGCACACTCTGCCCGTAGCTACTCTTCTGATTACTACATATGCCTTTATTTAATGGTTACATTCTGAAAAGCTTTGTTAAATTTATGTAATTTTATTTTTAAACAAACCAGTAATCCAAGCGTTCCAATAATCCGTTATCCTCTGGTTTTTAATAGTGTCGGATTAGTGCGACTATACTGTATTGTAATGTTTAAGTTTGCTGATACCTGAATAGTGTCTATTTTACGATCAGTCTGGATTTATTATTATTGTAGGTGTAGTTTTCCTTGACATAAATGGCAGGTTAATTATTTTTGTCATATTTTCTTTTAGATAACATGTTACATATATTTACTGAAGATTTTAAGAAAATTCTTCAATAACTCCACCTCAATGAATCATTATAAACATTGACCCTAATTTATAAACATTGTAAAGGTTGTTAAATATTCTGTTTGCCTTAAGCAGCTTACTAACAATCACTATTCTTCATTCTTACCAACTAGGTGTGAGAAACTAGTACAGCAGAATAACCTTCTCCGTGACCAACTGGAGGAATCCCATCAGCTGAATGAGGCGCTCACCAATGACCTGCAGAAGCTGACCAATGATTGGGAGGCTCTGCGGGATGAGATGGCTATCAAGGAGGATGAGTGGAAGGATGAGGAACAGGTCCGTTATTTACCATTTTTTCATACAGATATGGTGAAAGACTTGTCAGCAAACAGAAGAGGAAGAAGTATTTTTTGGCCAAAACAAATCCATCAATATAGAATATAAAAGTTTTACAACTAAAATTGTACTGCAATCCATAATGTAAAAATGTTATGGACCTACTGTACACTTCTACTTCGAATGACTTTCTACTATGAAATATTGTGTGGTCCTTTTAAATCATTTAATTCCAGGCTGGATCACTAGGCTTTACCATAAGGATCTATGTGAAAGATTGTTTGTTATGCTTTCAAGCCTAAATCGACGAATCAGCAGTAGTGGCCTTAGGGGGTGGTGAGCAGGGCAACCGCCCGGGGCCTCACTCTGTCAGGGGCCTCGCGCCGTTCAAAATATGTACCTTACATTTTATAAAACGTTTTAGATGTTTGTAATAAAATGAGGTTATTCCATAGTAAATTAGATTTTATTTTAATGACAAGATGGGCTTTCTGGTTTGCAGTTTTTTATTTGAACATTTCTTAGCTCACTGTGATTTTATTTTAAAAATTGTATAAGACAAGTTCCAAAAATTCAGAAATACCTATTTAAAGATTTAAACAAGAAAAAAGGCCTCACAAAGGTCTTTCGCCCGGGGCCTCACAAATATCTACCGCCCGTTGGCTCGCGACGGCAAAGGCCGCCACTGCGAATCAGTTTCTAAAATGCCTAATAAAGACTGTTACAGGCTACTCGAGGTCGAGGGCAAAAGCTAGTAACACTATTTTAATAATAATAACAACTTTATTATCAGACCAGAGATCCATAGTAACTAAAACACTAACAACAACAAAACAAAACGATACAAAAAGATACACACTAAGCCGACCTCATATACCTGGAAGACGGTCTGTGTACAGCCATCCAGTGAGACACCATTAGGCCATCCACCCTGCTGGCTACAGTTGCCACTAAGCTATTTTGCTAAATAAAATATCTTTAAAACCCAGGCATTCAACGACTACTACTCCAATGAGCACCACCGCCTGCTGAGCCTATGGCGCGAGGTAGTCGCGGTGAAGCGCCACTTCTCCGAGCTGCAGACGAACACGGAACGCGATCTGTACCGCGTGAGGAACGAGTTCGACTCCAGCGCGAGGGAGCTCGTCGGCATGCTGAGCGGGTATTCTATCAATGCGTTTGCTGCTCAGAGTCTGAAGGTGGGTTAGAAGTAAATTATTTATATATTTTCTTGTAATTATTGTTTTTGAGGAAGTTGTAGTACAATTTTTGTTATCAAATTACAGTTGGATGCTTTTCGTTTATGGGATGCATTTTTAACCTCTGAAGCAAAAAGAGGCGTGTTATAAGTTTACCCGCTATGTGTGTCTGTCTGTATCTTTTAAACTGCTGAACCGATTTAGATGCAGTTTTTTTACTTGGACGCAGATTTTATTACCCTTGACCAGATGCTGCAGCATGACCCGAGGACGAGGACTACAGAATACCCAACTCCTCGCTTAGTTATAGCAGAGGTCATACATAACATTTGGTACTTTATTTCATTCAATTTCGTATTTGATGATTTAAAACATTTTTCTGCTTTGTATGGAAGTCTCTTTTCTCTGGTTTAGTTTTGATCCTTATCAACCTCAACATACACAAAAAGATTCACAAACTTCTTTCTCCCACAGCCGGAATATCAAACCATGTCCCATCAGACTTCTCACGGTGGAGCATACCAAACCCCACAACAGGGTGGTTACCAGGGCCAACAGCAACCTGGCTACCCTGGCTCCCATACATCCGGTTCCCAAGGTCCTCAGGGTCACCAGACTAGCGGTGGAACAGCAGCAGGGCCGTATAGTGTGGAGGGCATGCGCGTTGACCTGCGCGATATGACGGCGCAACGCGATTCTGCGCTTGCAGAGTTGCGTGAACGAGATGCTAGAATTCAACGCCTGCTTGGAGAACTGCAAGGATTGGTGAGTACCCAATAGATACGGTAAAGGAGGGGAAAGAAGTAATGTTTTCTTCTTCTATTTTACAGTTACCTATAGTGTCCACTATATCATCACTACATAGTATAAAACAAAGTCGCTTCCCGCTGTCTGTCCCTATGTATGCTTAAATCTTTAAAACTATGAAACGGATTTTGATACGGTTTTTTTAAATAGATAAGAGTGATTGAAGAGGAAGGTTTATATGTATAATACATGCATATTATAGTAGAGGAAACATTAGTATCTACATTGCACCCGTGCGAAGCCGGGGCGGGTCGCTAGTTATTATATATTTCAAATATTTGATATTCCAATCTATGCTGCATTATATGCTGAGATAGGGACCTTTTTTGGCCTCGCACAGTTTAAATTGAATATTAAGCTTTTAATTATGTTTTTTTTGTTTGTTTTGTGCGAGTCCTAAATAATAATTTTTCTTTCTTTCTTTCTGTGCAAAGGAAAACGCACTGTTGGAGTTTTTTTACTCCTACAAAAACAAGTTGTCTCAGTAAGTCTTAAACTTCAGGGAAACTTCAGCTTTCTTTTCAGCAACTACTTCTTTTATAATGTTTCAAATCATAGACTAGAGGCAGAAGTCACATCAATGCGTCCACCTGTTTTTAAGCACCTTATTTTTAATCGACCATCCACGTAGATTCTAATAGATCCTCCATCTACTCCAAGTTTCCAATTCATGAGGATTTCCACACGCTAAATAAAAGGTACAATGATTTCATTTTGATTTTAGGTATATCGTCGTCTCGAGAAAATATATCACTGTAAGCTCTATTAGATTTGAATGCCATGTCTACTCGAATTTAAGCTCGGTTTTCACAGCGTGAACATGAATTGGAAGTACTTCACTAATCAGTGTTGTTGACCTAGGTTACTACGGTTTGTATAGCATTTGTCGTTAGTTAAAATAAAGTACTTACCTATCTATTATTTGCGGGCGTGTTTAATACCTATTGTAATTTTGTGTAAATTTGTTAATAGTACCTTTATAGGAATTATGTGAGCTGAGACACGAAACTCTTATTATCTTCTAAGAATCTTTTGGGTTTTATTTAATTTTACCATATTTATTTATTTATTTACTTAAGGTTCACCCACAGCACATACATACATATACATTTAGTAAATCATACGGTAATATTCTAATATATATGCCAATTACGGGTAAACACAGCGTTGACAACAAAGACGCCAGATTACCGCTATATTACATATTGATGTTTTATCAATTTTAAAGAAAGGGCTGGTTAGTGGTTGGTGGGATGTAAAGCTTCGGTATAATGTTTATATTCCTATGAGCGAATGTGACCAAAAGTTCACTTAGGAAGGTAGTCTAGAAGAAGACGCCCCGGGTGTCGGGAGTCGTAGGGCCATTCCCGGCCACCTGTTGCGCGGGCCTGCGGACGGCGAGCTATGGGTGGCTCGCCGTCCGATAGCAACCAGGCCCGAGTCCACGGCGCCGAGTGTTCCACGCGATGTCAGCATGAAAGTCGGGGCCACATAGGGTCAGTGCCTGCTAGGGTTGCGGATTTTTTTCGAAAGAATGGCCCTGAAACGCAAGGGGCACTAGGAGTAACACATATGTGTTTTAGTCAGTAAGATTCTGACACTTCCTTTTGCTCCGCCGAGAGCGGGACACAGAAGGTTTACAGAAAAAATAATTTATTTCATGAATTCCCATCCAAAAAATAGGCAGTCTTGGCCACACGCACCACAAATTTATTATTCAAAAATTGTTTTCAAATGATTGATAGATACAGAGCAATATTATGGAGTCGTTTAGGTTAATCTTCGGTCAATTCAGTGTTTTGTGGTTCAAACGATCCTATTCTTTTTTCATCTCGGCTATCTCAGAGTCCAAGCAGATAGACTATAAAATACGTAGGTATATACGACCTCTTGGTGAATTTAAATTGAAACGAATTCATAGGAGGAGCGTTGCGAGTCTGCAGAGGCAGCATGCGGCGAGGCGGGCGTCATGCGCGCCGCGCTGGAAGAAGTGGCGCGCGCGCTCATACACGACTCCGACAGCGACGCGCCGCCCGCGCACGCGCAGCACATACATCTGCACGACAGGTATACCTACTCATATAGTCTGCAGAGGCAGCATGCGGCGAGGCGGGCGTCATGCGCGCCGCGCTGGAAGAAGTGGCGCGCGCGCTCATACACGACTCCGACAGCGACGCGCCGCCCGCGCACGCGCAGCACATACATCTGCACGACAGGTATACTCATATAGTCTGCAGAGGCAGCATGCGGCGAGGCGGGCGTCATGCGCGCCGCGCTGGAAGAAGTGGCGCGCGCGCTCATACACGACTCCGACAGCGACGCGCCGCCCGCGCACGCGCAGCACATACATCTGCACGACAGGTATACCTACTCATATAGTCTGCAGAGGCAGCATGCGGCGAGGCGGGCGTCATGCGCGCCGCGCTGGAAGAAGTGGCGCGCGCGCTCATACACGACTCCGACAGCGACGCGCCGCCCGCGCACGCGCAGCACATACATCTGCACGACAGGTATACTCATATAGTCTGCAGAGGCAGCATGCGGCGAGGCGGGCGTCATGCGCGCCGCGCTGGAAGAAGTGGCGCGCGCGCTCATACACGACTCCGACAGCGACGCGCCGCCCGCGCACGCGCAGCACATACATCTGCACGACAGGTATACTCATATAGTCTGCAGAGGCAGCATGCGGCGAGGCGGGCGTCATGCGCGCCGCGCTGGAAGAAGTGGCGCGCGCGCTCATACACGACTCCGACAGCGACGCGCCGCCCGCGCACGCGCAGCACATACATCTGCACGACAGGTATACCTACTCATATAGTCTGCAGAGGCAGCATGCGGCGAGGCGGGCGTCATGCGCGCCGCGCTGGAAGAAGTGGCGCGCGCGCTCATACACGACTCCGACAGCGACGCGCCGCCCGCGCACGCGCAGCACATACATCTGCACGACAGGTATACCTACTCATATAGTCTGCAGAGGCAGCATGCGGCGAGGCGGGCGTCATGCGCGCCGCGCTGGAAGAAGTGGCGCGCGCGCTCATACACGACTCCGACAGCGACGCGCCGCCCGCGCACGCGCAGCACATACATCTGCACGACAGGTATACTCATATAGTCTGCAGAGGCAGCATGCGGCGAGGCGGGCGTCATGCGCGCCGCGCTGGAAGAAGTGGCGCGCGCGCTCATACACGACTCCGACAGCGACGCGCCGCCCGCGCACGCGCAGCACATACATCTGCACGACAGGTATACTCATATAGTCTGCAGAGGCAGCATGCGGCGAGGCGGGCGTCATGCGCGCCGCGCTGGAAGAAGTGGCGCGCGCGCTCATACACGACTCCGACAGCGACGCGCCGCCCGCGCACGCGCAGCACATACATCTGCACGACAGGTATACTCATATAGTCTGCAGAGGCAGCATGCGGCGAGGCGGGCGTCATGCGCGCCGCGCTGGAAGAAGTGGCGCGCGCGCTCATACACGACTCCGACAGCGACGCGCCGCCCGCGCACGCGCAGCACATACATCTGCACGACAGGTATACTCATATAGTCTGCAGAGGCAGCATGCGGCGAGGCAGCTTTTCTCACTCATTTTGCTTAATGTAATGAACTGGAAACCTTGTTATAGGTCGCCAAAACGCACCGTGTCTTCGTCCGCTAACGCGACGGCCTTCGCTGAGAGCACTATATCGGCTGTGCAGGCCGCGTTGCACAAGTATCAAATACAGATACACGAGTTGCAAGTAAGCCTTTTTTATTTGTTTGCTTCTTTTCTTCAGAAACTTGCTAAATTCTTATATTCAAATATTAACTTTGCAGCTTTGATAATAATAAAGTTTGAATAAGATGAGTAGGCACTTTTTTTTCTTTAAAACTTTATTTCATTCTAAGAAATTCAGTAATTTCCCCGAAACATTTATTTATTTAACAATTTATGTACACACATTTAATAAAAAGATAAGAAGAAGGAAACAGAACAGTAGGTACAAAGGTGACGCTTATACAAAAACAAAACATAACATAACACAAAATAAGCACAACAAACACAACAACAACAAGTGCAACATAACATACCATTGTTAGTTTTATTACTTCAGCATTTAGTATTTGATTATTTTCAGGTAAAACTGCAGAACACGCGAGAGCAGTTAATTACTTGCAGGAAGCACGGCGAGACGGCAGACCTCACCGTCGCCTCTCTGGAGAGCAAGGTCCAAGATCTACAAGGTTGGAATGAAAATAAGTCCGTCCACAAACGCACACACATACATCTATCCACCCGCAAAAAGGCGTTTTTGTTAAGGATGGAAAATCATCAAATGACTTCTCCCGCTCTGGGCGGAGCGGAAGGTCTGGGTGTCAGACTCTGACTGAATAAAACCCATCGCCTTCTTGTTCCTTCTAGTGCCCGCCGCGTTCCAGGGCCGCGGTGATACTATCGAACAAATTCCGCAACAGCAAAGCAAAGAAAGACTATACAGTTTCTTTTGTCTCTATTTTGTTTTTTACTTTATTTTCTTTTTACATTTAACTGTGTATCTTTTCTTATCAATCTTAGCATGGATGCAGAGGTCTATAATTAGTGTTGTTATAATCAGTGTTACATGCTAATTTTAATAAATACATTGTACCACTGTTGTTCTACATATTCTTATAAAATTATTAAATGTGGAAATAAAGTTTTACTGAATCATATCAATAGAAGAAACTTATGTAGCACAAACTAATGAATATGTTACCGGCCAGTACCTATTATTTTTCTTTGTTGTAAAATATCATTTGAAATATTGTCATAGACCAGTTCCAAGTGAGTGTGACACATCACCCATTTTCGAGGTCGTCCTGGCCTATTGAAACTTATATTTTACATTAGCAGCGCGCCTCGGTTTCACCCGCGTTGTTCCCGTTCCCTTAGCAATACGGAGATAAAATAAGCCCATGACACTCCACAATAGCGTAGCTTTCGAAAATCGGTTCAGTAGATTCAGAGATTACGCCTTACAACGTCACAAACGTTACCTCTTTATAATATTAGTACAGATAAATTATACGTGGTGACAATACTGTTTATATTAACTATGTGAACAGGTAAACTAGATCAAGCCAACGCAGATCTGCATCAACTCTTGCAAGAGAAAGAGTCAATGCAGAAGTCGCTGGAGGCGCTACGCATCGATAAGAACAACCTGGAGAGGAACAGAGTTGAGATTAACGCTATGGTGAGTTTTTCTAGCCATTTTTTTTTACTGTGACATTGATTTGCTCTTACCTCTATTCTAGGTCCCCGGTGACAGAGACAAAGTCGACGATGGAATGAGCTTACCCAAAAGAAGCCTGTTCACTATAACTTTGAAGAGATTAGTGTTGAATGCCTTTGTAAATGAACCTAATCTTTTTTTTGCAAAGTTTAGTAAACGCTTGCCGAGGTTGGTCTGTGGATGGGTGACCATCTTAACATATCGAGACTTCTTCTCCGTGCCTCGGAAAGCACGTTAAGCCATTGGTCCCGGCTGTCATTTGGAGATCTTTGGCAGTCGTTACGGATTGTCAGAAGCCAGAAAATCTGTCACCAGTCTTGCCAAGAAGTAACGTGTTCCCCAGTTAATGGGTTGTGGAGGTCTGGTAGGCAGCCGCTTCACGTAAAATACTGGTATTCAGCTGAATCCGGCTTGACTGGGAGCCGACTCTAATGTAGTTGGGAAAAGGCTAGGCAGATGATGAAAGTTTAGTAAACTTGCCTAGCCTTTTCTCTCCAATGTTGGGGTCGGCTTCAGCCTAACCTAATGCACTTGGTATCAAAAACCCAGCAACTAGGTAACACGATACCTCTTGGCAAGATTGACGTCAGGTTTCTTGGCTTCTGACTACCAAATGTAAGTTAGTAACGACAGTCAAAGATCCACAAATGACAGCCGGGACCAACGGCCTCACGAGCTTTCCGAAGCACGGAGGAGTCTGGGTAAGATGGTCACCCATCCTTAGACTAACATCGACAAACTTTGCTTAGCCTTGAAGATCGATAAACTTCACATTAAATATTGTTATCCTGTCTTAGGTGGAATCTCTAACATCAGACTACGAGAAGCTTCAGAAGATAAACTCTCGACTAGAGAAAGCTATCGAAGCGCTGGAGACTGAGAAAAGGAACCTGAACGATGAGGTGGACCATCTGCATCGAGAGGCGTCGAGTAGGGAGGCAGTGTTGAGGTAACATTACATTTTCAACCTTATAAAATTCTCTGTAAGGTTTAATTTTAATTTTCTATAGTTAACGAGTAGGGAGGCAGTGTTGAAATAACATTCGATTTTCAAGCTTATTTTTAACAGAATAGGGTTCACATGATATGAAAGTATACTGACAACGATGAGGTTGGATATACACCGCGAGTTGTCGAATAGAAAGACAGTGATGATGAAATGGCGGTAACATGCAATTGTCTCTCTTTCGTGTAAAGATTTAGGATTTAAAATGAAAGTTAATGTCATGGTTGTTGTACGAAAAATCAAACAATATGTAGAATTTGTGAGCATTATGTGTGTTTTACAGGGCCGAAGAAGAACGTTCTTCGCGCCTTCGCTCGGAACTAGTGACGACCAGAGAGGAGCTCAACAAGACCGCCCTGGCGCGAGATCTACTAGACCAGCAGAAGTTAGAGGCAGACTCCATACTGTCGCAGATGGAGAAACATAGGAGTAAGTACTACAAATATTGTTATTTTCTTAAGCTAATTTTCCTCGAGAGGAGCTCGTGGCTAAATAGGCATGTTTCCTGAGCAAAAAATATATGATTTTGTTTAGTCCGTCAGTTAGATTATAGAAAAATATTGGACACGTATTTTGTCCTTTATCAAATCTATAAAAACTAACGAAGATACAAAGCATCAAAGATCAGGAGTGGGAACTTGTGACGTCACGGCTCGCTAAAAATTGTAGCGAGTAGTGACGTCATACGAGTTTTCAACGCACTGTATCATCTTCATTTTTTGTTTACGTGAAAAAAGAAAAAATACGTGTCCAATATTTTTTGGAAATCTATCCGACGGACTAATTAGATTTTTTTAGTCAACTACCCTATTGTAACAGCCGCACGGGTCGATCGTCTAGGTAAAGCATGCTTGCCGAGGTTGGTCTGTGGATGGGTGACCATCTTAACATAACGAGAGTTCTCCGTGCCTCGGACAGCACGTTAAGCCGTTGGTCGCGGCTGTCATTTGGAGATCTTTGGCAGTCGTTACGGATTGTCAGAAGCCAGAAAATCTGACACCAGTCTTGCCAAGAAGTACCGTGTTCCCCAGTTAATGGGTTGTGGAGGTCTGGTAAGCAGCCACTTCACGTAAAATACTGGTATTCAGGTGAATCCGGCATGACTGGGAGCCGACCCCAATATAATTGGGAAAAGGCGATGATTAAGCTAATTTTCCTAAAATTCAAAAGCAGCCGTTGTGTTGAGTAACAGTGTTGCACTAAGGTTCTACAAATAATAAGTTTATTCCAAACTAGCAGCACCCCGCGGTTTCACCCGCGTTGTTCCCGTTCCCGTGGCAATACGGGGATAAAATATAGCCTATGACACTCAACAATAACGTAGCTTTCTATTGGTGAAATATTTTTGAAAATCCGTTCAGTAGATCTAGAGATTACCCCTTATAACGTCACAAACTCACAAACGTTACCTCTTTATAATATTAGTATAGATAATTTTAGCTTACATTGCATGTCGAGGGGTCTCCATTTAGGCATGGAAGATGCCTGTATTTGAAGGTTCCGCTCTTCTCTTACATTATGAACTTATAGTTTTATAACAAAAAATTAAAAAAAACAGACATAAAAGTATTTAACATAAAGAATAAACACGATCAATTGTAGTTGAGCGTGTGTGGTGTCTGTGTGTGTGTGTGTATGTATGTTCTACGCTAAACATTTATGTAAAGTACTGGCAGTTAGAAACAAATGCATGAACATTATTCATAAAAAAAAAATTAATGAAAAATGTTTAATCAAGTTAATTAATTACATTATTATCCTTTTTTATATGTGCATGAACTTATCACTGTAATCAAATAAAGCTATATTATTATTATTATTACTGGCAGTAAGCGTTTGCGCAAAATCATTTGCTCACAGCGTTTTTATGCTAAATTCTGTATTAGAAAAAGAAATCTACCTGTTTCCGTCACCGGTATTCGCAGCTGATGTGCAAAGAGAACTTGTGTTGACATCTCCGTTTTCTGTTATTTAGGTGACCTAGAAATAGAGTTGGAGAGAACTCTAATGGAGAGGAGTGACTTACAAGACCTCGTGGAGAAGTTGGAGGCAGCTGTGAGGAACCTGGAAAGTGACAAGAAGAAGTTGCACGAAGACGTTAAACATGTAAGTTAATATACTCCCCCCCCCCTAGCCAAGTTACAACCGTTTCGTGTCGAATTCCGTTCTCCAATCGGTAACGCCTCGGTGTCAGCAATTGTAGAAAACGATATGTTAACTTGGCTACCATTTAAACATTTTAACAAAGGATGTAGCGTTGATAGTTGTAGAAACGATAACAATTCATTCTATCATTTTGAACGACTTAAATTTCGTGAAAGGATGTACAGCTTTAAGGTAGATTGATGGGGAACAAATTTATTTATTATTAAGATCTCATGTACCAAAAATAACACCAATAAATGAATTTGAATCACCAGCTCGAAGACGAGAAATCAAACCTGTCCAGCCAATCATCGGAACAGCAAGGCGATCTCAATTCCTTGCGAAAAGAACTCCTCGCTGCAGAACAAACTAGGATGGAGTTAGAAGCAGACAAGGCGTCTCTCTGTGAAAAGATCAAGTTCCTAGAGGGAGAGAGAGATAAGGTGGAGCTGGAGCTGCGACAGGTCATGAGGTAAGCAATCTGAACCTTATGTAGATCAGTTAAGGTACAAACTAGAATGGAGCTAGAAGCAGACAAGGCGTCTCTCTATGAAAATATCAAGTTCCTAGAGGGAGAGAGAGATATGGTGGTGTTAGAGCTGCGACAGGTTATGAGGTAAGCAATCTGAACCTTATGTAGATCAGTTAAGGTACAAACTAGAATGGAGCTAGAAGCAGACCTGGCGTCTCTATGAAAATATCAAGTTCCTAGAGGGAGAGAGAGATAAGGTGGAGCTGGAGCTGCGACAGGTCATGAGGCAAGCAATCTGAACCTTACGTAGATCAGTTAAGGTACAAACTAGAATGGAGCTAGAAGCAGACTAGGCGTCTCTCTATGAAAATATCAATCAAAATAGGTTATCCATCAAGTCTGCTTATTTAAGAAGCCCAGTTAAATATAAAAAAAATATTACATCTGAACAATTCAACTCCACTGTGATTTTTGATCATCTTTAATCTCAGAGTATATTTTAATATCAACGTATTTCATCCAGAGAGCGAGGCGAGTTAAGTTCCCAGCTGACAGCAATGGTTCGCAAGAAGGATACTCTAAACGAAGAGATAATACGTCTGCAGCAACGACTGGAACAGGCGAATGAGACCATCGGCAGAATCAACCGCGCCTTGGAAGACCACGTCAAGGATGGAGAGGAGAAGCAGGTCTGCTTAGCCTTTTTTCAACTATAGGGAACGTGCACGGCGTAGACTATGCCATCTAGTGTTGCAAATCTGAAACTTTTACGTTGTAAATATTTGACCTGCGCTGCCACCTATACTTCCTGCACCCTCCGTTTAGGGGAACGTGCACGGAGTAGACTGTGCCATCTAGCGTTGCATATTTGAAACTTATAAGTAAAATATACTCGAGATTGACGCGCCTGTGCTGCCACTTATAGTTTCTGCACGTTCCCTATATTGTGTTCAAATTCCAGTGTGACTAGGTACAGCTGAATGCCCGTATTTTACTTGGACATACTACCTCTTTGATGTCTATAACCCAGTTGGTATTTGCGTAACCACTTGGTGAGGCTAGTTATCAAAAGTTCGATCTTCTGGGTACTTAAATTTATAGATTGATCTTTTAAATGATGACGTTCAAAAGTGCCGTTTATATATTTGAGTATAAATAAGTTTGAGGCCAGTTAAAAGTTGAAAACGTTCATTAGAATTAACAATAATGCAAGTCTACTGGTCAATAATTTAGATTTATTAAATTAAATCCATTTAATTTAGATTGAACTGTGTAAATTATAACCTAGCTTTGTAGTTCGATTATAATTTACACAGAGATAATTCTTTAGATAACATATAAAATAAATCATTTTTTGTTTGGTGTTTTATTTATATGTTTTGTCATTCTATTTCTCTACAGATTCTAATAGATTCTCTAGAGAAAGACAAGCACCACTTACAAGAGCAGCTGGCGGGCGTCCGCTCGGAGAAGGACGCGCTGGAAGCCGTGCTGTTCGACACCGCCAACATGCTGGAGGACGCCGACACCAAGCGCGCCAAGCTGGAGCTCGAGCTGCAGGACGCGCTCGTGCAGCACGAGAACTATAAAGGTAACTCGGAGAAGGACGCGCTGGAAGCCGTGCTGTTCGACACCGCCAACATGCTGGAGGACGCCGACACCAAGCGCGCCAAGCTGGAGCTCGAGCTGCAGGACGCGCTCGTGCAGCACGAGAACTATAAAGGTAACTCGGAGAAGGACGCGCTGGAAGCCGTGCTGTTCGACACCGCCAACATGCTGGAGGACGCCGACACCAAGCGCGCCAAGCTGGAGCTCGAGCTGCAGGACGCGCTCGTGCAGCACGAGAACTATAAAGGTAACTCGGAGAAGGACGCGCTGGAAGCCGTGCTGTTCGACACCGCCAACATGCTGGAGGACGCCGACACCAAGCGCGCCAAGCTGGAGCTCGAGCTGCAGGACGCGCTCGTGCAGCACGAGAACTATAAAGGTAACTCGGAGAAGGACGCGCTGGAAGCCGTGCTGTTCGACACCGCCAACATGCTGGAGGACGCCGACACCAAGCGCGCCAAGCTGGAGCTCGAGCTGCAGGACGCGCTCGTGCAGCACGAGAACTATAAAGGTAACTCGGAGAAGGACGCGCTGGAAGCCGTGCTGTTCGACACCGCCAACATGCTGGAGGACGCCGACACCAAGCGCGCCAAGCTGGAGCTCGAGCTGCAGGACGCGCTCGTGCAGCACGAGAACTATAAAGGTAACTCGGAGAAGGACGCGCTGGAAGCCGTGCTGTTCGACACCGCCAACATGCTGGAGGACGCCGACACCAAGCGCGCCAAGCTGGAGCTCGAGCTGCAGGACGCGCTCGTGCAGCACGAGAACTATAAAGGTAACTCGGAGAAGGACGCGCTGGAAGCCGTGCTGTTCGACACCGCCAACATGCTGGAGGACGCCGACACCAAGCGCGCCAAGCTGGAGCTCGAGCTGCAGGACGCGCTCGTGCAGCACGAGAACTATAAAGGTAACTCGGAGAAGGACGCGCTGGAAGCCGTGCTGTTCGACACCGCCAACATGCTGGAGGACGCCGACACCAAGCGCGCCAAGCTGGAGCTCGAGCTGCAGGACGCGCTCGTGCAGCACGAGAACTATAAAGGTAACTCGGAGAAGGACGCGCTGGAAGCCGTGCTGTTCGACACCGCCAACATGCTGGAGGACGCCGACACCAAGCGCGCCAAGCTGGAGCTCGAGCTGCAGGACGCGCTCGTGCAGCACGAGAACTATAAAGGTAACTCGGAGAAGGACGCGCTGGAAGCCGTGCTGTTCGACACCGCCAACATGCTGGAGGACGCCGACACCAAGCGCGCCAAGCTGGAGCTCGAGCTGCAGGACGCGCTCGTGCAGCACGAGAACTATAAAGGTAACTCGGAGAAGGACGCGCTGGAAGCCGTGCTGTTCGACACCGCCAACATGCTGGAGGACGCCGACACCAAGCGCGCCAAGCTGGAGCTCGAGCTGCAGGACGCGCTCGTGCAGCACGAGAACTATAAAGGTAACTCGGAGAAGGACGCGCTGGAAGCCGTGCTGTTCGACACCGCCAACATGCTGGAGGACGCCGACACCAAGCGCGCCAAGCTGGAGCTCGAGCTGCAGGACGCGCTCGTGCAGCACGAGAACTATAAAGGTAACTCGGAGAAGGACGCGCTGGAAGCCGTGCTGTTCGACACCGCCAACATGCTGGAGGACGCCGACACCAAGCGCGCCAAGCTGGAGCTCGAGCTGCAGGACGCGCTCGTGCAGCACGAGAACTATAAAGGTAACTCGGAGAAGGACGCGCTGGAAGCCGTGCTGTTCGACACCGCCAACATGCTGGAGGACGCCGACACCAAGCGCGCCAAGCTGGAGCTCGAGCTGCAGGACGCGCTCGTGCAGCACGAGAACTATAAAGGTAACTCGGAGAAGGACGCGCTGGAAGCCGTGCTGTTCGACACCGCCAACATGCTGGAGGACGCCGACACCAAGCGCGCCAAGCTGGAGCTCGAGCTGCAGGACGCGCTCGTGCAGCACGAGAACTATAAAGGTAACTCGGAGAAGGACGCGCTGGAAGCCGTGCTGTTCGACACCGCCAACATGCTGGAGGACGCCGACACCAAGCGCGCCAAGCTGGAGCTCGAGCTGCAGGACGCGCTCGTGCAGCACGAGAACTATAAAGGTAAATCCACGGCTATGATCACTGTTCGGGCGCCGTCGAGCACTCGGCTAGCTTCGGCTGCAGTCGTAAGGCGGCGGTGCGGCGAGAGACGGAACATGCGGGACGCGGGCCGGCTGACACTTCGCCACCGCTCTCCGTGGACGGCACGCGCGCGCACTCCATACGTTCCCACCAACATCGACATCTATATTGTACCTTTTTGAGGATACATTTATGTAAATTACAGTCCACTGCTTTTGAGTTCAGTCCTTAATTAGGTCCCTAACAATCACTCATCGGAATAGGTACAGCTGAAATACCTACCCAAAGTTCGAAACAGAACAGAGACAAAGTAGAGATGCCTTACGGCATAATCACAGATATAATGAACAAGGAGATTATGCCCGTAGCCGAAAATGTATCGGACCCTGTGTCTCCTTACAAGTGTTAAAATACTTACAAGTATTTTACTATATTTTTATTAACTTTGATATGTTAAGTGATCCTATGATTAACAAAGTTTTGGTTGGTGGCTTCGGTTTTTACAAGAAACCACTGCAAAACACGGCATTCTTATATCTTGTCACGCTCACGGTCGAAAGCGCAGTTGTTCGCGGATTCGACCATTTGCGTATGACATGGTCGCTCAGAACATGTCGCGAGGACACGCTCCCTTGCACTCTGCATTCAAATGAATAAATATAAATTCAACTCGTACGAGTACGACAATCATACGATAGTTTCAACGTAATCTTGAAGACATTTTGCCTAACGAAAACTTATTCTAGTGCAGATTCATGTCATTAAAAATCAACAGACTCAATATAAAGAACCGTATAAGCTTTCCAATTCAAAGTATTTCTATTCTAAGACTGTTAATAAGTTTAACAAAAATGTATCGAATCTTCGTTCAGGTCAAATTGCCCGCCTATCAAAAGACCTAGAGAACAGCGAGCGCAAACTACGCGACACGCGCAACTCTATGTCCCAAGCGTCCGGCAAGAAGGAGGCGGAGTACCAGCAGATCATCACCAACATCAACCGCACCACCACTGACAATATTACCAAGTTGAAGGAGGAGAAGGTACACGGAATTTTGTAGCTTACAACCTGAGTTAAGCATGCAGTGAAAATACAATTTTCTGTGCAAACTAAACATATAGAAAATGCAAATGACTTCTAAACAAAAATATACAAAAAGTATATTATAACTTTTTTTTTTTGAACACCGACTTCCGAAATTAAAGTTGGTTCAGTTTTTATTTTCTCATTTTACATCAGAATATCTGAGAGTATATAGTAAGAGTCATAGAAGAATGAGAATATCATCAATGTATTTGAAGCCACGCATTATTAGGGACGTTTCACCCGCGTAGTTCCCGTTCCCGTGGCAATATGGGGATATAATATAGCATATATTCACCGGAGATAGTGTAGCTTCCCAACAGTGAAAGAATTTTTCAAATCGGTCAAGTACTTTCGGAGCCTATTCAATGCAATAAAAAAAAAAAAACAAAAAATAATTAGCTCTTTCCTCTTTATAATATTAGTGTAGATAACTCAAATAATAGTCGTCAGACCTCACACAAATTACAATTAAATTAGACTACATGACAAGCACCAGCTTTCAAAGAAACGTCAAAAACGGTAAACCCAGTCAAAAGTTATGCAGTAAAACACAAAAAAAAATACAGTGGACTTGAGAACCTACTCCTTTTTTGGAAGTCGATTAAAATAGAAGACATAATACTGTGTATAAAAGCACTCTCGATTTTCTCATGTACAAGAAGGGTCGCTTTATCGAGTAAAATACATAAGTTTAATATCGCAGAACAGCGAAAAGATCCTCGCTCCTCCTCGCTCCTCCTCGCTTGTTATGTAGGGGAGATTGCATTACAAGTAAAGTAAAAATAGTACATTTTGATGCAAGTGGGTAAACTTTGCCATTTTATAATTATGCAGAGAGACTGCAATGAAATTGCAATTGCACACGTTTGTAAAATGAGTACAACATACAAATTGAAAAAAAAAAGTTACAAATTGTTGAGAGAAATGCATTGATTTTTTTTTTGTTTCTGACAAGTGATCACTGAAAAAGAAAACATTTTTTATTATAGGAACAACTACGCCAAGCCTTAGAACACAAACTAAGCCAGACCATAGCATCTCTAACGAGCGAGAAGGAATCATGTGAAGCGTCCGCGCGCGAGAGAGAGAAGAAGCTACTCATAGCGAGGGACCAACTTATACTGCAGCATGATGAAGCGATGCTGAGGGCGGAGAATGACAAGCAGCAGGCGTTGCTTATGGGTAAGTAACGTAGGATCAAGAAAGTTTCTGGAAGTTTCTGTATTGTACCGTCAACAAAAGTGTTTCTTGCACATATAAAGTACTTTTCCGGGGTTTCTGGACACTGTTTTTGACCGCTTACTCTGAAAGTCGCAGAGTTAGCAGGGAAAACTAACTTCGGCGGTCCGAGTGCTTCATCGCGCCAAGCCTATAAGTAGTAAGCATTCCTGAGGTGGTTTATTTTTACCGACTTCCAAAAAAGGAGGAGGTTCTCAATTTGGATGTTTGTATTTTTTATGTATGTTCGGGCACAACTCCGTCAAATAATCGGTTTTGCAAAATTATTTTTTTATTCGAATTTTTTTTTATGAAATTACAAAAAAAAAATAAAAAAAAAACGGAACTCTTCAAAAAATTATAGCAAATCTTTCGGGATTGCTGAAATCGCATGTTTGTTTATTGTTTACACCAATGTGATTGGTACGTTTAGGTGCGGGGAAAAGTGAAAAATAAAAAAAAAACATTTGTACTTTTCGGTTTTTGTAGGCTTAACACGTTTGTTCATGTGCCTAAGTTTAGTTAATTGAGAGCTGTAATAAATATAACTGTAACAATAAATCTATCTAGGAAAAAATATCTTTGGGAGATGAATAAATAAAGATTTATTTATTCTTCTTGGGTTTTGTTCTTATTTTAATTAACCTCTTACAGCCCACCAAGAACAGCAAGCTCTTCTCGAACGTCTAGAAGAAGCGAAGCGTGCCTTCGACATGGAACAGAACAAGTTAGAGCGGGTACGGCGCGACGCGCATGCGCGCTCGGAACAGGACAGGACTTACGTCAACCAGCTCAAGGACGAGATGGCGGCCTTGAAGACCAGGCTGGATGAGGCTAAGTAACACATACATATTATGTATATACTGCATTCGTTTTTTTTTTCAGAATTGTTTTCAGGGTTTTTGATCCCGCATAATATGCACGATGAGTTATTTGACTGTTCACCATATTTTTATAAGTTTTGCTGATAATTTATACATCGCACGCTTAATAATAAACCGGAATAAGACAAAAAAACACTTTTTTGGGAAATCGCGGTCAAAGTTTGAGTATCGTATGAAATGCATTGTCGAGCGCTTTTGTAGAAAAGAGGGGTGATCTAACAATAGGCCATTTTGATGTCTTTCGCATGGTGGAATTGTACCTATAGATTCTTCGATTGGAGTTAGTTCGTTTTATTAAAAAAAGTGAAAATCCTTAATTTTTGACATATTCCGGTTTACATGTACTACAAATCTCCGTACAAATGCAAAATTCGTTTTATTTTCGACGAGAATTTTATGTCAAAGGAAAATTGCAGACTCCGTAAGATTGTAATAAATCTTTATTAGATTATAATTTCTCGATATATTATGTTTTTTTTTTTTGTTTTATAAAACAAATTCCATCCAAATAAAATAATGTCCAATATATCCGTGACTTATTAATAAAAAAAAAACAGTTTACAATTTGACGTGATTTTTGCAATCTTACGGCGTTTGCAATTTTCCGATGGCATATATAAGCACAAAGGTACTATAGGGGGCCATTGAATACATTTGTGCCTATGGGCGCATTAAGTCTGCATAAGCAGCTCTATACCACCTGGTAACTAAATTGTTTTTGGCGTCATGCTGGCTAGATAGTTATCGGTGACATCACAAATTTTTAGCAGACTATTGATACAAACTTCTTCCTTGACACACAGAGCCACAGCAGAAGACGAATGCGCTCGTTACGAGAACCGAATCAAGGAGTTACACTTAGAGAAGGAAGCCGTCATGAGAGAGTGCACCGAGATCCGCGCGCAGCTGTCGCTGTCCGAGGACAAGTATGATAATGCGCACGCGCAGCTGCAGGAGACCATGAGGAAGTTGAAAGAATGTGAGTGAATTACGCAATAAATACCTAAAAGGGGGTATTCTATCATGAAAATCAGGGCCGAGAAGAGCTATTGACACAAAAAGTCTGTAAGGCGTGTTTCAAACATAGAACATGTTGATCAATATTCGTCATGATCATCTACAGCCCGATTCCGCTCGCTGTTGAGCATAGGATTCCATATCTTATGCCAATACCCGTACAAATCTCATCCAGGTTTTAATCGCGATGGCTATCCTGCATTTCACAAAAAACGTTTATCATGCTTCGAATTTGACGTCAACCTAGTTAGACTTTTGGGGCATTGGAGCCGCAATGCGGAAGTCAGCATCCCAGCTCATTATTGGTACTAAGCTTTTGGCAGTTTCAAATATCGTTCTAATTAATTAAGATTTACAAACAGCTTCTGTGTACAGCTTTCATAAGGTATATCTGTTTCTTCCTTTATATCTATTAAATTCTGTGTTCAGTGGAGAACGAAGCCGACAGTCTCCGCAAAGAGCTGACAGACGTCCGGCGCCAGCTCAGCAACTGCATCGCCGAGCGTGACAAGTACAACAGCAGCTGCCGCGAGCTCAGGGAGCACGTGAAGCGCGCCGAGCACGAGCGCCGGGAGGCTGCGCGCGCCCGGGACGAGGCCTACCACAAGATAGCAGGTGACATTTATCTGCCGCGAGCTCAGGGAGCACGTGAAGCGCGCCGAGCACGAGCGCCGGGAGGCTGCGCGCGCGCCCGGGACGAGGCCTACCACAAGATAGCAGGTGACATTTATCTGCCGCGAGCTCAGGGAGCACGTGAAGCGCGCCGAGCACGAGCGCCGGGAGGCTGCGCGCGCGCCCGGGACGAGGCCTACCACAAGATAGCAGGTGACATTTATCTGCCGCGAGCTCAGGGAGCACGTGAAGCGCGCCGAGCACGAGCGCCGGGAGGCTGCGCGCGCCCGGGACGAGGCCTACCACAAGATAGCAGGTGACATTTATCTGCCGCGAGCTCAGGGAGCACGTGAAGCGCGCCGAGCACGAGCGCCGGGAGGCTGCGCGCGCCCGGGACGAGGCCTACCACAAGATAGCAGGTGACATTTATCTGCCGCGAGCTCAGGGAGCACGTGAAGCGCGCCGAGCACGAGCGCCGGGAGGCTGCGCGCGCCCGGGACGAGGCCTACCACAAGATAGCAGGTGACATTTATCTGCCGCGAGCTCAGGGAGCACGTGAAGCGCGCCGAGCACGAGCGCCGGGAGGCTGCGCGCGCCCGGGACGAGGCCTACCACAAGATAGCAGGTGACATTTATCTGCCGCGAGCTCAGGGAGCACGTGAAGCGCGCCGAGCACGAGCGCCGGGAGGCTGCGCGCGCCCGGGACGAGGCCTACCACAAGATAGCAGGTGACATTTATCTGCCGCGAGCTCAGGGAGCACGTGAAGCGCGCCGAGCACGAGCGCCGGGAGGCTGCGCGCGCCCGGGACGAGGCCTACCACAAGATAGCAGGTGACATTTATCTGCCGCGAGCTCAGGGAGCACGTGAAGCGCGCCGAGCACGAGCGCCGGGAGGCTGCGCGCGCCCGGGACGAGGCCTACCACAAGATAGCAGGTGACATTTATCTGCCGCGAGCTCAGGGAGCACGTGAAGCGCGCCGAGCACGAGCGCCGGGAGGCTGCGCGCGCCCGGGACGAGGCCTACCACAAGATAGCAGGTGACATTTATCTGCCGCGAGCTCAGGGAGCACGTGAAGCGCGCCGAGCACGAGCGCCGGGAGGCTGCGCGCGCCCGGGACGAGGCCTACCACAAGATAGCAGGTGACATTTATCTGCCGCGAGCTCAGGGAGCACGTGAAGCGCGCCGAGCACGAGCGCCGGGAGGCTGCGCGCGCCCGGGACGAGGCCTACCACAAGATAGCAGGTGACATTTATCTGCCGCGAGCTCAGGGAGCACGTGAAGCGCGCCGAGCACGAGCGCCGGGAGGCTGCGCGCGCCCGGGACGAGGCCTACCACAAGATAGCAGGTGACATTTATCTGCCGCGAGCTCAGGGAGCACGTGAAGCGCGCCGAGCACGAGCGCCGGGAGGCTGCGCGCGCCCGGGACGAGGCCTACCACAAGATAGCAGGTGACATTTATCTGCCGCGAGCTCAGGGAGCACGTGAAGCGCGCCGAGCACGAGCGCCGGGAGGCTGCGCGCGCCCGGGACGAGGCCTACCACAAGATAGCAGGTGACATTTATCTGCCGCGAGCTCAGGGAGCACGTGAAGCGCGCCGAGCACGAGCGCCGGGAGGCTGCGCGCGCCCGGGACGAGGCCTACCACAAGATAGCAGGTGACATTTATCTGCCGCGAGCTCAGGGAGCACGTGAAGCGCGCCGAGCACGAGCGCCGGGAGGCTGCGCGCGCCCGGGACGAGGCCTACCACAAGATAGCAGGTGACATTTATCTGCCGCGAGCTCAGGGAGCACGTGAAGCGCGCCGAGCACGAGCGCCGGGAGGCTGCGCGCGCCCGGGACGAGGCCTACCACAAGATAGCAGGTGACATTTATCTGCCGCGAGCTCAGGGAGCACGTGAAGCGCGCCGAGCACGAGCGCCGGGAGGCTGCGCGCGCCCGGGACGAGGCCTACCACAAGATAGCAGGTGACATTTATCTGCCGCGAGCTCAGGGAGCACGTGAAGCGCGCCGAGCACGAGCGCCGGGAGGCTGCGCGCGCCCGGGACGAGGCCTACCACAAGATAGCAGGTGACATTTATCTGCCGCGAGCTCAGGGAGCACGTGAAGCGCGCCGAGCACGAGCGCCGGGAGGCTGCGCGCGCCCGGGACGAGGCCTACCACAAGATAGCAGGTGACATTTATCTGCCGCGAGCTCAGGGAGCACGTGAAGCGCGCCGAGCACGAGCGCCGGGAGGCTGCGCGCGCCCGGGACGAGGCCTACCACAAGATAGCAGGTGACATTTATCTGCCGCGAGCTCAGGGAGCACGTGAAGCGCGCCGAGCACGAGCGCCGGGAGGCTGCGCGCGCCCGGGACGAGGCCTACCACAAGATAGCAGGTGACATTTATCTGCCGCGAGCTCAGGGAGCACGTGAAGCGCGCCGAGCACGAGCGCCGGGAGGCTGCGCGCGCCCGGGACGAGGCCTACCACAAGATAGCAGGTGACATTTATCTGCCGCGAGCTCAGGGAGCACGTGAAGCGCGCCGAGCACGAGCGCCGGGAGGCTGCGCGCGCCCGGGACGAGGCCTACCACAAGATAGCAGGTGACATTTATCTGCCGCGAGCTCAGGGAGCACGTGAAGCGCGCCGAGCACGAGCGCCGGGAGGCTGCGCGCGCCCGGGACGAGGCCTACCACAAGATAGCAGGTGACATTTATCTGCCGCGAGCTCAGGGAGCACGTGAAGCGCGCCGAGCACGAGCGCCGGGAGGCTGCGCGCGCCCGGGACGAGGCCTACCACAAGATAGCAGGTGACATTTATCTGCCGCGAGCTCAGGGAGCACGTGAAGCGCGCCGAGCACGAGCGCCGGGAGGCTGCGCGCGCCCGGGACGAGGCCTACCACAAGATAGCAGGTGACATTTATCTGCCGCGAGCTCAGGGAGCACGTGAAGCGCGCCGAGCACGAGCGCCGGGAGGCTGCGCGCGCCCGGGACGAGGCCTACCACAAGATAGCAGGTCACGTGTCTACATTTATCTGGTGTATTGCAGGGGATAGGTTTGTGTGTGCCCGATGGGTACGTGCAGCGTCGTAGATGGCCTGGTTTGTTCGCGCTGCCTCGCGGTCGCACCGAGCTAATGGCCAGTGTCCCGCTCACGCGGTCATTGCGCACACTAAATCTAGCTGCCGACAAGATAGATATACTCACTTGTTCACTGAGCGAATTCACAAAAATTA
Source organism: Hecatera dysodea (assembly GCA_905332915.2). Taxonomy (NCBI): domain Eukaryota; kingdom Metazoa; phylum Arthropoda; class Insecta; order Lepidoptera; family Noctuidae; genus Hecatera; species Hecatera dysodea. The sequence continues at coordinate 3,812,653 of HG995298.1, read as the reverse complement.
CTTTACACATTTTGTGTTATAGGTATTAAATTGATTAATTTATTGTATTGGTGTTGTTGTTGTTGTAATTAATTGAATTGTATCTATTCTTATTTTTTAAGTTATTGTTTTTCTACACTATCGCATTGGGTTACTGTAATGATAGCTGTATGTATGTTTGTAAATACTTAAATAAATAAAATAAATCTGGATATGCCTTAGTTCGGGTACAGTGTATTGGGTCACAAATACGCTAATCAAAATGTAAAATAAATAATAATATGATTTTCATAGAATTAAATCCCAAATCACTAATCATTATGTAGTGTTGGGAATCTATTCGGATAAATACTCAAAATGGATAAATATTCATAAATATCAGTTTGTACTCGAGTATTTATCTAAAACACAGTCTTGACGTACGTTTTCGTTCTTATTACGAGGTGTAGAAAAAATTTAGTTTTTTTTTTTACTAATTATAAATTCAAAATTCTGTATTGCGAACTAAGTGTACAGAAAGAAGATGTTATCAACAGATATGTGCTAAAAACTTAGTTGCCTTTTAGAGCATTGCAATTTAAATGCTTATATATAAACTGTATTAGATGTGGTCGTTAGACTTTAAATGAAAATTGATGTAGGTGTCTGGGTGTCGTCTTGGGTTCAAAATCAACATCCAAGATGGCGCAGAGAAGTTTGATAGCTTTTCGTCATGGTTTCCGGATGACTAATTACGAATATGGGCACAAAATCAAAATCCAAGATGATTTTGACGAAGTTTGTCAATATTTTGTCATGTGTGCAATAAATGCTATACCACTGAATTCTTAATCGCGTTCCAGGATTAGAAGAAAACCGAACAACCCTTGACCTGGAACTGTCCCGCGTTCAAACGATGTTGAAGGAGAGTGAGACCGGAGGCGAGCATGTCACCCGCGAGCTGAAGGCCACGGAGGGTCAGCTAAAGAGGGAGAGGGCGGCTCTGGAGCAGGCTAACCACGATATAAAGGAGCTGCAGTCCAGGTATAAAAGTAGTTCAAAATATAGCAAACTAGCAGCGACCCTCGTTTTTCGCGTTCCCTTGGCAATACGGGGATATAATAGCCTATGACACTCCACAATAACGTAGCTTTCTATTGGTGAAATATTTTTGAAAATCGGTTCAGTACATCCAGAGATTACCCCTTACAACATCACAACCTCACAAACTTCTTTACAATTTTAGTATAGATAATGGTGCAAATGGTGTAATGTAATGGTTGCATGGAATCGCCTTTATAGTGGGAAAAATGTGAAATGAATAGCCAACAAGGTCGATTTCGTGACGATCCGAATATCATTCAATAATCATAACGGTCTTAGAACAGCTGTATCGTTTCTGCTTATTGGGTTTAAGCCTAAGATTAATTACTTATTAGTTTGTACAATATTCCGTACAAACTAATAAGTAATTAATCTGAGGCGTGAGGAGCAAACGACCTTATTTACGATACTTTGCAACATTTACCACATGTGCTGTATGGTCAGGTTCCGCATTTCTTTGACTTCGTAAATATTCTATAGAGAACGTGCACAAACTATAAGGTCGCAGCACAGACGCGTCAATGTCAAGTATATTTTACTTGTAAGTTTCAAATTTGCAACGCTATATGGCATAGTCTACTTCGTGCACGTTCTCCTAAACGGAAGGTGCAGAAAGTATATGTGGCAGCAAGGTCAAATATTTATAACGTAAAAGTTTCAGATCTGCAACACTAGATGGCATAGTTTACGCCGTGCACGTTCCCTATGGCTGTAAAGTGTGTACAGGAACTATTTATGTAGGTGGCAAGACAGAAGTGTCAATATGAAGTATTTATAAGCTTCACCTAGAACGTATACTTTTTACTTACCAGAGTGCTATTTCTACTATTTTTATGCAACGTTCATATTCATATGTCAGTCGCAATCTGTCAAAAATGTATGAAAATTAAGCCTTATTTGCTTAAAGCATAGTAGAATAGGTTCTCCGATTGCATTAAATTACATAATTCAATTATTTATTTACATGGCTGACTTACAGCTAACAAAAACAGACAAAATATGAAAACGTAATCACCAAAAAGCCAATTACAAATCATCACGTATAGACACATAGTAATAATGTCCACACATTATTACTATGTGTGAAAAAAAACAGAAAAATACATCGCCGTAACTAAAGTAAGAAGCAATAAAAACACTTAGTTTGCAACTGTTTGAGAAAATAATATTAAAACAAAAAAATATAAAAAATAAGGCTTAAGAAATTTAGGCACCTTTTGGCGGAATGGGGAAACATGCAATATTTCCATCTTGCTTTCTTTTAAAAGAATTCCATGTAAAATAGCACATAAAAAAAATTAAAAATTAATACGCTTTAATGTATTGCCATAAATGCGATTACAAACGTTTTTATTTTTCTGGTGACAATGAGTCACTCCTGTCTGTCAGAGGTCATGAACTGTCATGTATCACAAGATTTAAGTTCGTCTTTTTGTTGACATAATACCAGTGACGACACTAGACGCTGATGTTATACGTTCCGTTTCACGTTATATTAATTCGTAATAGTTGTTAAAAATCAAAATTAACTACAATAAAACATTGCAGTGTTATTTTATACTATTTTATCATTTCAATAACAATATTTTCATGAATTCTGTAATTGCATCTTCCCTATTTGCGCTAATTGTGAATGCATAAAAATCATACTCCTTGTATATCTTATTGAAAATTTTGCTAGCGCGCACAATATAGCTGTTCTGCCTATAATTCGAAGATGTAGGAGGTGGATTAAAACTTGACAATAACTCAGGTTCACATTAACTCAGGACTCATTATCATTGAACGCTTTACCGTGATTCCTATGAAATGATGCGACACATGTGCACATGTAGATTACAGAACGAAGGCGAGGAGCGCGAGCGCTGCGCGGGCGAGGCGGCGGCGGCGCGGCGGCACGGCGCCGAGCTGGAGGCGCTGCTGGGCGCCGCGCGGGCCGAGCTGGCCGCCTGCCGCCAGCGCGCCGCCGAGCTCGAGGAGGCCTGTCGCGCTAGGGACCAGGTCACTAGCTCATCCACTGACCGACTTCACCATTGCCGAGAATATGCCTCTTTTCAAGTGCTAACCCATGGGTTCCGTACAACAAATATAAAACCCATTTTTACCCACCTTTCATCATCACATATCTCCGAAACGGCTGGACCGACTTAAGGACTTAGGCAGATAGCTGATGTTATAAAGAGTAACTAAGGCTACTTTTTTTAAGATACAGGTTCCAATAAAAAATAACATGTGTGCGAAACCGCGCGTAGAAGCTAGTGCCTAGTAAAATTCCTTGAAAGTCATTCAGTTTTACCGCAATATTGATTAACATAGTAATATAATAATAAAAATAAGGGCTTGAAATAAGTGGTTGTTTATTGCTGAAAGCGACAGAACATTCAGACAATATTCAGCATTTTCAAAAGTGTAAACTAGTTAAATATAATAGTATTCATAAAGCCAAGCTTGTTGTTTGGCATATAAATTCGTGATAAATTAAAGAAATATAGTCAGACTTAAATAATGATATATTGTATAAGAAAATACGGAACAAAAATATTTCTTTTCACTTCAATGTTTATATTGTTTTTTAAGGAGCTGGTGCTTCGTTTGGAAGACTGTCGGTCGAAGGAGCGCCGTCTTGAGGAGCTCAAACATAACCTGGAAGTATGCCTCGCCGATGCCACGCAGCAGATACAGGAACTCAAGGTTTGTATATCATAATTGGCATGCTAGGAACTAAGACTTTTCTACGAATTCCGATATAATTAATCCAAAAGGTTTAAATACTGTTTATTTATGTGACGAGCCCTTGTTTTCTGTGCTTTTTTTAATAGTAAAGAAAGGACAATGGCAGGCTTGTATGGGAATTTTGTACCGCTAATCATATTTCGTGTTTTGGGATGTTTTTTGTTTTAATTGAAAGGTAATGTGATAGACAAGCCCTTTTTATATTCCTAGATTTTTAGAACTTGGGATGTAGAAGTTATAACCACTTTTATTTTTAAGGTTATTTTGGTACTAGTGTTACATATGAGTACATAATCATTGTTTTGGTGATAAAGTAATGTTCTAGATTGCTTGCCGCTATCTTTGTAGTGTTTTAATAACCAATAAGTATGTAGATTGAGATGAGGATCGTAACTACTCAGTTGGGGTGCATTAGGAGATACTTAGGTTATGAAGTTCTGATGGGTCGTCGATTGTAGATAAACAAAACAATAGGTAGGTACTTTGTTTTTGTAAGCATTATTTTATTTCATTGAACTTTCAATTAATTTATTCTTAGTATTAGGTACTTCATCTAAAAAGGGGGCAGGTCGGCGGCCCCTCATGGCGAGCATAACTTAGGTACCAAATAACACTCATCACACGTGAGCAGCATCCCATTGTTCTTAAATAATAATAATAATTCGCTTAATTACTCAGACTCACAAACCAAAATCCAAAACAACAGCAAATAATTGAACTCAATGACAGTTTTTTTTTACCTTTCAATAAATAATTACCATATGAACAAAAAAACATTGCTGACAGAAATCATTTCTATCATTAAATTGTAAACTATTATGATTTTATGCAACGATTATACGTTCATAGGTATAATATATAAGTGTTTAATCATAATTATTTCTATTTAATTAATTATCATTTCGATATTCGTGTTATTTTTCATTGGCAATTTCTAAAAACATAACTGCGTTTAGTTTACGATTGTATTACGTTTAGTTATTAAAATCTTTTTATTTATATTATAAATTAATCCGAAGTTCTAAAAATAGCACACATACGTGAAAATGTATGGCTTAATTGCCTTAATAAGTGGTACAAATTCTATAACAGAACAACAAAAAAAGTTTGGCGTACTAGATCTGCCATTCTCCTTTAAATACAAACATAAAAATATTGAAAAAAATAACCGTAACTCGAAACACAGTTTTCAAATTTGTTGTATGTTCATTTTAGCGCTGTGAAAACATTCCCAAACGCTAGCCACATAACAGCATGAACATGCTAAAGTCGAAGAAATCGTCAGCTATGCAGATTAATAAAACCTTTTCTACCTCAGTCGTTCATTTTTTGAGAGTAATCGTGGTTTTATGCTTGCATTTACCGGATAATGCAGTCTTCGTGATGTGCTTAAGCTTCTTATCAGACGGACTTTCGTGGCTTTGGTGAAGTTGTGGTTGCATCAGACTCTTTTCAGATTTTCAACGGCAGATCTTGTGGTAGCACATTAATACAAAACTAAATTCGAAACTCTAATGTATTTAAACCATTCACAGGCACTTATGATGACAATTCATAAGTGCCTGTGAATGGTTGAAAGGTCGGTTAGTCAGAGAGTTAATGCTATTGGCACGATCCAAAGTGTAGATCTCCATAGAGAAGAACGAGTTTTGAGTATTGCAAAGTTATGGTTACGCCATTGAGCACGAAGTAATAGACGTACACGACAAAAGCGTCTTCAGTTAAAAAGATGCTGATTCTGATTCATAAACCGCGGTATAGTAAATTTGAAACACTGTTCGTGGTCAGGCTCGCCTGGGCGGCAGCGAGGGCCGGTGCCGCGCGCTGGAGGCGTCGCTGTCGCAGTGCGAGGCCGCCAAGCGCGAGGCGGAGGCCAAGCTGTCGTCCGTGGCGCACGCGCTGCGCCGCGTGTGCGGCGTGCAGCCCGACGGCTCCGTGCACGCCGCCACCCGGAAGCGGCTCGCCAGCCCCGCGCGCCGGTACAGTCCGCACAGAGGTACGTACTTGTTCATTTAGGGTTACACTTGGCGTTACGGTTCGAAAGAGTCACCGTGGCCCTGGAACGCGGCGGGCACAAGAAGGATCACGGGTGGGTTTTAGTCAGTAAGAGTCTGACACTCTCTTCCGCTCCGCCCAGAGCGGGAGAAATCATTTGATGATTTCCCATCCAGAAAAAAGGGTTACACTTGGCCATTGAAACTCTCCTTTCTGCGTTTGCCCAATGCCCCAATACCCAATGGGGCAAAAGCGCAGCCTCTCAAAAAAAAAAATAGATAACCATGTGCCCCCAGGACATGGTGGACTTCGCACCCATACGCAGAAAAAAACACGGTTCAGAAATGCTTTTATTGTGCGTACAGCTAAATTGTAGAATTAAATGCGGGAGACTGTTTTAAGGAAGATACATCCGGAAGTCTTGAACTCGGGTGAATAGGTGACTTCTAGACAAACTTGCTCTATTACCGACAGCATCATAGCTTTCCTTCGGGTGAGGTTGTAGGTAAACGCGCCTATGAATAATACTAATTTAAGAAAGAAAAAACACATAAACATCAATTGTTTCGACTTCAAAATATAGGTACACATACACACATTCAAAATATAGGTACAATAAAAATATTATAGAGCAGATTTTTTGTTTACCTACCTCTTTATTTATTTCACCAATGGAAAACTCAGCGAGTAACATAGGCTATATTTACTGAATACTACAGTCAGATTTATGTATTTCTCTCATAAAGGAGGCTTTGGATTTGTCTTGCCCTTAATGAACGCTTACATTTATTATTTATTTGTATTACAACGAATTAATGTCGTAGGTATAATAAATAAAAATGTTTACAGTCTGACTAGCTAGCTAGCACGTTACGACTGACGCTTGTTCCGGAATTGTAGTATGATTTATACATTACTGCTTTGTTCTATTAATAAGCTTTAGATAAAGCTCTTACTCACATCACGATTGAATTCAATATAATAGATAGACACTCAGAAATAAATATGGAGACCGTTTTTGCCTTTTTACTTCTGATAAAAAGTTTCCACGACGTATGCAAAAGTTTACCACTGTGCTCGATAGATGGCGTTAGTAAATTTACGCGCAATCCTGAGTCGCGGTGTTAAGATTTTCCGCGATCGAATGACCCTCGCCCATACACTTTGCTCGGTATCGCTTCTCGGCCTTTTGGCTAAGATCAAAGTGTAGTATCTGTTCTTTTCAGCTTAATATCTGAAAGTTCCCTCACTGAGGGACCAGTATATTAAACTGATTTTTGTAAGCTGACGGGATGTTCGGGGCTCGCTCCACTCCCGTCGCGGGTCGGCCCGGCATTGCAGTGCCGCCGGGATCGGCCCACATAACACTCTAAATGAAGCTTATCTCTACAGTGGAATGAGGATTTTTATTCCTTTGGTGGTGATATAAAGTGGCTGCGTAAAGAGAATGAGAAAAGTAGTCTTACCACACCTGAATACTATTTTTTTTTTAAATTTTACAGACCAGACTTCTTTGCAATCAGTTTATTATAAAATAGGGATGTTATTCAATTCTAGATTTTGACCGCGACTTCGTCTGCGTAGAGATCTTTAGAAATGGTTTCAGAGTGAAATAAATAAAAAATGTTTTTATCTTGCCAGAAAATCCGGAAATTCTATTCCATGATTCTGGTCCCCTGGTAGTTTGTGAAGGTCATCGGAACGTCTTCGAAATCCTATTTCAACCACAGTCTCCGTAGGCCTCTGTACTTGGAAAATGAGATTGTATAATGCTGTCGACACAGGTTGTGTCCACACCAGAAGTATAATATCTCCTTTTCGTTTGAATTTTAATATAAACATTACAATGACATGAGCCTTGATGAAAAACCAATCATATTTTTAAAGTATAACTGTACTTTGACAATAGGATGTTCCTAAGCTTTGAGAATGGGACGTTTTGGTGAGTAGGCAATAAAACTTTGAAAAACCTGTCCAGATCAGTAGTAGTTAGTACGAAAAATAGTATATTCCACTCATTGAATACAGACACACAGAGGTAAGGTTTATACAAATAAACAAAGATATAAAATAAAATAAAAAATATTGAAAAAAAAAATAAAATCTAAAAATTGCAACTATGGATACAGACCCATTCAGTAGTACTCTTATTCGTCTGGAGTACATAAAACATTATAACCTACATATATCGCGAAGACGCATAAATTGCAACTCAATCTCTCGAAAACTTTCTTGACGAAAAGATACTTTTTATTGTTAGCTGAAAAGAAAATTTAATATCTATACTAATATTATAAAGGTGAAGAGTTTGTTTGTTTGTTTGTTTGAACGCGCTAATCTCAGGAACTACTGGTCCGATTTGAAAAAATTTTTCAGTGTTAGATAGCCCATTTATCGAGGAAGGCTATAGGCTATATATCATCACGCTAAGACCAATAGGAGCGGAGCAGTCATGAAAAATGTGACACAAACGAAGTTGTGCGGACAGCTAGTTATTAATATCATGTTCATTCGGCTTGACTGCATTCCAGGTCGCGAGCATTCTGAGGACCGCAATGAGATCATCGATGTAGACCCCGAGCTCGTTAAGAAGGGAATGCGCAACTTGATGCACGACGTCTGCCAGATTGAACGCGAGAAGGTGCGCCCAACATATAGTGTATTAATCTACATATTGTGTATTAAATAAGCCTATTGTGTATTATCGTGGTATTTCAAGTCACTTACTTATGTGTATTTGATAAGGTCCTGTTGACCGATTTACCTTATTTACCTTATTACCAACATACTTATTCTTTCTCTATAAGTTAAATAATACAACACTATTATATGAACTCTCATAAAATAGTGTTTTTTATTCATCTGATGACGTATGTAGGCCAATCCGTTTTTCTTAGATACTGGCTAAATCTACTCTTTACTGTGTTTTATAGTAATTTGATTTATGATTGCCATATTGGATATTAATATATTTTTTTCCCCTTTTTATGTATTAATTATTTTGCATACTATTGTATAAGCTGGTGAATTTGTTGCGCCACTTCTTCCCACCTAAAATACTAGGAAGTGGTGACGGGTGGGCGTTTTGGGGACTATTTTTATGCAAAATTAATTATATTATTATTCTTATTTTTTATTATTATTTTTTTTTACTCTTTTTTAATATTGATTTCATGCTAGTATCGTATCACTGTTTAGCTAGACAATTAAAATATTACAGTTTAATTCCGATATAAATGGAATTCAATTTTAATTTTATTGGGGTAGGGCCCAATGTTACAATAAAAATTTAATCAATAGATAGGAAGTTAATGTCATTACTCATGATTTCAGAAATAATGAGACTTTCATGACGAGTTCTGGGTTTGTTATTTCAATTTGTTCCACATCGCTCCAGCCTTTATCCTATTATTTAAAAAAAAAAAAAAAAAATTGATTGAGTCAGGCGTTACTTTGCGGAAATCCATTTTAAATTTGAAAATGAAAACAATATATCTAGTTTTAATTTCCGCGAATATTAGTGGGTTGCAGGTATGCACCTCCCTCCCGCCCGCTATATTATGCACATGCAAGATTACTGGGCAAATGCAAGGATTTTAAGCACATGCAGGAAGGCAATGCAAAACCCAACACCATTACCGACACGTGTTTCGCCTCTCCACGAGGCATCCTCAGGGGACGTGTTGACTCGCTGACCGTTGAGTTGCGACTGAGAAATTAGTACAACAAGGCACCCCCCTTTTATACACTGCCACCGTTGGTTATTTGTGTACAACTACCCACAAACATACGCAGTAAAGGGGAAATTTGGTTTCTTCCCCTTTACTGCGTATGTTTGTGGGTACTGCCCAGTAATCTTGCATGTGCATAATATAGCGGGCGGGAGGGAGGTGCATACCTGCAACCCACTAATATTCGCGGAAATTAAAACTAGATATATTGTTTTCATTTTCCTATTATTTTAGTTTAGCGGCCTAGCAGAATATCGATTAACCGTCAACACAGTAGTAATCCTCTTTAGAACTTTAACGAAAATTGTCTTCAATGTCGACCGCGGCGAAGATGATGTGATAATTTATGATCATGTTCGCTGACAAACTTTGTCAGAGACAGTCATAAAGTTTGGTACAAAAAAGGGGAGGTCTTTGCTCAGCAGTGAGACACAACTGTGGCCTACAAAAGACATCTATGGTCAACATCTATCCATTGGTTTTTGGTCTTCCTGTACTTGTTATCCAATCATAAACCCAAGTTAATGCATAAACGCACGCTTAATAATAAACCGGAATATGTCAAAAATTAAGGATTTTCACTATTTTTAATAAAACGAACTAACTCCGATCGAAGAATCTATAGGTAAAATTCCGCCATGCGAAAGACATCAAAATGGCGTATTGTTAGATCACCCCTCTCTTTTCTACAAAAGCGCGCGACAATGCATTTCATACGATATTCGAACTTTGACCGCGATTTCCCAAAAAAGTGAATTTTTGTCTTATTCCGGTTTATTATTAAGCGTGCGAATTATTATTTATTATTTTATTTATTTATTTATGTTAATACGGTTTGTGGACTAATTACATTAACACATACAGTAATAATAATAATAAATGTTTATTCACAGAATTACAGATAGTACGTACTTATTATAAAAAAAAAACGGTTGTTGCTAAATCTGTACAAAAAAGTTTATGACCCTGCCTCTTAAACTAGGATAAACCTGTATTTTAAGAGACAGTGTTCGTACAGTAAACATATCATAATCATAAAAAGACAACAAAAAGATAGAACAAAAATATTATAAACAAAACGCAAGATATAAATTTATGTGCTCTCACAAAAGTGAAGAAACAGTTTTGAGGTTTTCTAGGACTTAATAATTGGTCGTATTACAGGACGACTACAAGTCGCAAGTGAGCATGCTGAAGAAGCAGCTGAAGGACGCCAGCGAGCTGGCCGGCAAGGGCGACAACAAGCTGCAGTCCGTCAGCGCCAGCCTCAGGGCGCTGCAGGAGGAGAAGGCTCGCCTGCAGACCGCCTTCGGCCAGAAGGAGGCGCAGCTTAATCAGCTGGTAAGATTTTTTACTGATAGGCGCGACGCCATGATTGACCACATTCTCACCTGATGGAAGGCGATCATGTATTCGATGATAGCAAACGCTTGGCTAGAAGTTACCTGTGAAGAAGTTACCACCCTTGACTTTGATGCTGTTCATTGCGTGTAATATATATAATACTAGCAGCGCTTCGTGGTTTCACCCGCGTAGTTTCCGTTCTCGTGGGAATATGGGGATAAAATATAGCCTATATCACCCGGGGATAGTATAGCTTCCCAACAGTGAAAGAATTTTTCAAATCGGTCAAGTAGTTTCGGAGTCTATTCAATGCAAACAAAAAACCAATTCAACCTTACCTCTTTATAATATTAGTGTAGATTACCATCATTTCAGTCGAAACACATACACTGCTATGTCGCCGCGGCCGTGGAACGCGGCGGGCACTAGGAGGAACACGGTTGGATTTTAGTCAGTAAGAGTCTGACACTCCCTTATACTTTGCCCAGGGCGGAAGAAGTCATTAATTTGATGATTCATAAAAAAAAAACAAGGGGCTCCTATTTGTACCTGCGGGCGTACCATGACGTCTTAAAACGTGAGTCTTCCGAGCGAGAAAAAGGGATGGAGCTATATAGGGTGTATAACTGTATCCCTCTTTCTCGCTCGGAAGACTCACGTTTTAACACCTCATGGTACGCCCGCTGTAGCGTTTAAAAACCTAACATTAGTGATGCTATAACGGGAGCTATGTTAGTTCACTTCGCTAGCTCACTCTAGCTCCCGCCATCTCATTCGAAACTAAACTATCTGTGTCTGGATGTCCTTAGTTCGCTCAAACCTAACCTTTTTTTTAAATTCGAAGTGATTCGATCAGTTAGGGTTCAGAACGCGACATGGCATTAATTCTTCTTTTCCACAACGCGTTATGACCGTTTCCTTATGTAGGTACCACGATGTGAAATTCTCCTTGTGACCGTTTGTAAGAAGCCATAACGCGTTCCGAGTTTTTTTCGCTCATTGACTGATTTCGATCTTGGGTGTAACGTATGCATTATGAGTTTTGGTTGTTGTGGCCGAATTTTGAATGATCGATTATATTATTATCAAGGCATTATCTGGGTTAACAGAGTGCCAACCTCAACTTTATTTATCGTATCGCTGAGGTAAAGTTCCAATCACTATTATAATTATCGATACTGCAGTAAGTTCAAAACGCTTTAAACTTTTATTGGTTGTATAAAATTTATTTCAGAACGAATCGGTTCAAAGTAAGACACTGGAAATCAGTAACTTGCGCGACAAGATCACCAGCTTGGAGGCTTCGTTGACGTCTATCACAGAAGAGAAGGTTCAGAATGAGGTAAGTACACATATTTTATCATATAAATGAATTCAGAAAAGTTCCTAGGTAAAATATAATGTTTTCAGAGCTAAACTACTGGAACTATTACCACAAGTAAAATGACGAGATTCATCGCAAGAAAAAATATAATTATTACTCTACTAGCAGCGCCCCGCGGTTTCACCCGCGTTGTTCCCGTTCCCGTGGCAATACGGGGATAAAATATATGACACTCCACAATAACGTAGCTGTCTTTGGTGAAATAATTTTGAAAATCGGTTCAGTAGATCCAGTGATTACCCCTTACAACGTCACAAACTCACAAACATACGTAAACATACAACAAATGTTACCTCTTTATAATATTAGTATAGAACTATAGATTAATAACGATTTCTTAACTAAAGACTGAATAAGATTTTATTCAAGTTGTCTATTAGATATCCCTGATGACATGTAAACATTTTAGTTTTAAATAACCTCGGTTTTTCAAATTATTTATTTGTTCATAGAACAAAGGAGATAACCTTCGAGTACAGTTAGCGGAACGCGTGCAAGAAGTGGGACAGCTTCGCGAAGCGCTCGCAGCAGCTGAAGGTACAAACATCTATTCTATTAGGGTTTTGGTTTCCGCACTTAGTCCTAGTATTGGACCATTGTGCGTGAGCCATGGCGGCTTTCACTCCAACCAGCCCACCTCCCTCCAGAAGCAGATCAGTCCACTCAGTATGTTCAGCATTCCTGCAAGTGAATTCGGTGTCCCTATTGTCTGCCTCCGTATTTCGGCTACACCTGTGCACTCAAGGAGCACGTGCAATACAGTTTCCTCCTCCGCCATGCACGCTTTGCATAGGGGACTGTCTGTGATACCTATCGTGTGTAGGTCACACTGGAACATTACATGAGCTGCGTGGAAAAATTATAATTCCCAAGATAGACTTCAGTAAATTCGAGTTAAAAAGGGAAGATTTTTGCCCTATTGTGAGAAATCTAATTTATTATTTTAGCTTTTCGCTTTTACCTTTGTATATGATTTCTCCAATCTGGTAATTATAAATGCGAAAGGAAATCTGTGTAATAGGTTTAGGATGAAACTCGCTACATGAATAGATAATGTCCAGGATTAGGCAAAGCACGTAACATTTCGGGATTATGTTCCCTTGGGATAATTCCCGACGTGCACGAAGCTGTTGGCAGAAGCTAGTATCACAAACGTGTATCCCGTGTGCAGGTCGCGCGGCGCGGCTGGACGTGCGGCGCGCGCAGCTGGAGGGCGACGTGCAGAGGGCTGCCGTCGCCGCCAGGGACAGGGACCAGGCCTTGAAGGTGAGTCGACACCACACTGGCTTCATCTAGCTTAAAATGACAAGAAATATTGGACGTGTAAAAGTGTTATGTTTAACCTACTTACTAAATAAATATCATTTATCATTTAACACTTGTCATCGTCTGCCTAGCTTTTGTGCTGCCTAACTTTATGTACAATAGTGGCACATGGGCGGACTTAATGCAAAAAGGCATTCTCTAACAATTAATCTCTGTGTTAAAAAACTACACTGTGGTGTGTATATAACAAAAAACAAAATTTTAATTTATGATTAACATACAGGATTTTTTTTATTTAGTGCTTCAACTTTGACAAATTAAACTCAAAGGAATTCTATTAAACATGATACATTTTGATAAGTCTTAATACAAAAAATAAAGTTATCATTGACGAAAGATGTTTACTTTGAAACTGATTTTATGGTTACTCGAAGTTCTAAGCGCAGCGACGCGAAACGCGCTTAACTGCCCTTCAGCCACAGTAGAAATATGGAACAGTACAGAAACTACGAACAAACGGTCGAAACGGCACACTCACACAGACGCGCACATCTACGAGGCCCCTAAGGGACTTTCGCGGTGCGCTCAGTGGCGAGTGCCGTGTTCATAGATAATACCTACGCTATTATAATGGCTATAGGTGGACCACTCAGGTTTTCGTTTTGCAAAAACTGTGTACCCAAGCACAGATTTTTAATACTAGTATTAAATCCTTATACCGAAGACTAATTTTAATTTATATTGTAAGTATTATAATTTATATAACATATGGAATAAATTAATCCTTATGAGTATGAAAAAATAAATGACCATAATTTTACGACAACATTATATTCTAGTCGTTTTAATGTTTGTTCGGGCATAACTCCGTCGCTTGCCAACCGATTTGAAAAAATCTTTTTTTGTTGGAAAGGGTATAACTTCCCAAATGGTCCCATGAAAATTTTATCGAAATCGAACAAGCGGGTTTTTGTTAATTTCAATAAATTATAGCAAATCTGTCGGGATAGCTGAAATCGCATGTTTGTTTATTTTTTACACCAATTTGTACCACGTACGCTGTGATGGGTATGTTTAGCTGGGAGTGAACCACTAAAAAGGGAAAAATAAAAAATAAACTTTTTACAAAAAATAAAACCGACTTCTAAACAAAAAAAAAAAACAAAAAGTACAAAATAACTTTAATTTCGGAACTCGGTGTTTTTGATTGCTTTTTTGTTTTGAATACACCGACTTCCGAAATTAAAGTTATTTTGTACTTTTTGTTTTTTTTTTTTTGTTTAGAAGTCGGTTGTATTTTTTGGTAAAATATTTTTTATTCAACATACACAAATCCTTCATCAAAATTTTAGGGCAGATATTAGGTATAATTGAAATGGAATAAAATGGCATAGAAATGATAAACAATATTCAATTTGTATTTTTTTTACAATGGCATTATTTACATTTTGACCAAAGAAGAAAGTCGCATGGAATAACATGCACTAACGCATTTTCGCGTGACTATTTCTCCCAGTCAACTCCTACCGCAAGTCGTGTTAAAGAACTTCGTTCCAATAAAACACTTATTGCAAACATTAAAAGTGACAACCCTAACTCTCTACTGGAGCGTAGGTAATTATTTCAACAAATGGGCTTAGTTTCCATACTGTTCCATATTTTTACTGTGCTTCAGCCGTGCGTGTTTACGTAGGTTACGATTTAGTGATAGCTGATTTTATCAAGTTCGAACTAGACTTAGTTTACACCGTGATCTGAAGTTATTTGAAGAGTAATTCCAATATTTTCCCTTCATACAGTCATGAGCTTAGAACCATCAAAATGCAGAAAATAAAGCATTATTATCAAATAAATTATGGCACGTTTAAAAACATAATAAAATTAAAATTGATGTTACCTTCTAAATGCATTATGCATTGAGACCGTGGCTAAATTACAACAGCCGCACGGGTCAATCTTCTAGGTTAAGCAACGCTTGCCGAGGTTGGTCTGTGGACGGGTGACCATCTTAACATAACGAGACTTCTCCGTGCCTCGGACAGCACGTTAAGCCGTTGGTCCCGGCTGTCATTTGGAGATCTTTGGTAGTCGTTACGGATTGTAGAAGCCAGAAAATCTGACACCAGTCTTGCCAAGAAGTACCGTGTTCCCCAGCTAATGGGTTGTAGAGGTCTGGTAGGCAGCCGCTTCACGTAAAATACTGGTATTCAGCTGAATCCGGCTTGACTGGGAGCCGACCCCAATGTAGTTGGGAAAAGGCTAGGCAGATGATGATTGAGATCGTGATCAAGCAGCCTTTATGTGGCTGCTAAAATGGTTCTTTCACTTAGAGACCGTGGAGTTACGGAACTCATGGACGAGCTGCTTGTAAATTTGCACCACTTCGCAACATCTCATAAAACTCGCAGTTAGTAAACGATAAGCCGCGCGTGTGACAACGAACGTTGGGCGCTTCCCTGCCGCCCGCAGCTCTTACCCCCGCTCTAACACCGCCGTGTGCGTTGGCCGGCTGGCACCGCCCTGTTTTTATGTGACGAATATAATTATAATGTCCATATTTTACTGATTTAAAGCCGAATAAAAAAAATGGTTGAACAAACAATGGAAATGTCCATAAAAGTATTCCTGTATATAAACAATAGGGATGTTGCCTGAGTAAAAAATATATGATTATGTTTAGTCCGTCAGTTAGATTATAGAAAAATATTTAACACGTATTTTTTCCTTTATCAAATCTATAAAAATTGACGAAGATAAAAAGCATCAAAGATCAAGAGTGGGAGCGTGTGACGGTACGGCCCGGTAAAAATTGTGGCGAGTAGTGACGTCACACGGGTTTTCAACGCACTGTATCGTCTTCATTTTTTGTTTATGTGAAAAAAGAAAAATAATACGTCTCCAATATTTTTTGGAAATCTATCTGACGGACTAATCAGATTTTTTTAGTTAACTACCCTATTAAGTCTCGTATCCACAAGGCAACATTTGACGCGTACGCGTGACGCCCAAAATGTTCAGCAACTTCACAACAACGCGCGACGTTGCCAGTAGTCGCGTAGCCAATCCACATACGACACGACCTCGCAAGCTATGCATAACCTTGAAGATCTCTCTGTAATGAGCAGTCCCGATGGTTGCAGAAGCTGCAGGAGCGCTGCGAGGGCTACACGCGCACGATAGCGCAGCTGGAGGACCGCTGCACGTCGCTGAAGGGCACGGTGGAGCAGCTGTCGGCCGCGCTGCAGAAGGCGGCGGCCGCCGAGGCCGAGCTGCGCGCCGACCTCGCCAAGCTCGCGCGGCAACTCAG
Organism: Hecatera dysodea; assembly: GCA_905332915.2. Lineage (NCBI taxonomy): Eukaryota > Metazoa > Arthropoda > Insecta > Lepidoptera > Noctuidae > Hecatera > Hecatera dysodea. The sequence continues at coordinate 3,795,831 of HG995298.1, read as the reverse complement.
CGACGCCAAGAGCAACGAGCACAGCGCTGTCGACAAGCTGAGGCAGATTCAGAAGAGCGTTTGTGAGTTTTAATAATAATCCCGTGCGTCGGCAGGGGAGAGGCCGGCCACCGAGGGGCTTGGGACCTAGGAGCCACACGGCCCCGAGCCGGGTCCCCGCTGCCGGTGGTTGTGTGCAGCGCATGAAATGGACTCAGTCTATGAATGATAACGTTATGCGCGCATATTACGGGTCTACAGAGGGGGGAACTAACCTCACTGCGTACCGTGCTAGGATGCTGTCTCTATTTCAGGACCTGGAACCAACTGTCGCCGTCTCGGCCCAACGATTGTCGGATCAGGTGCGGGTCATTCAACGTAATCACAGGTTGGACGATGCCGCACTTGATAGGCTGCGCTCAGAGGTACTGGACAATCCTATCATTTCGACTTCGACACAGACCGTGGTACCGGTGCCATCTAGTGGCGCAATCACATCGCGGACCATTAATGTTTGTGACGAAGTAGATGATAGGATTGTCACGGTAAGTAGCCAATGCAACGATCGACTGAGGAGCGCGCTGGAGGATGCGCTTCGCGAATACAGATCCACCCCGATCGAACTTAGGCCCCGACTACCACGTTTGCCTATGCACAAACGGAATAGGGCGCTGGTGTGTGCCTTGGACTCGCTGTTTCAGAACATTTTTGAAAGCAGCGGAAACCTCGTTGATACGTACTCAATCCTGTATTGCGGGGCTGTTGCGGCATGTCGTGTAGCAAACGTCAAGTTTACAAATAGTGACGGAGCTACGCGACCAAAGACTGCTGCACCAGCTTGGCAGTGCAGGATCGAGCGGCGTATTGATGAGGCCAGGGTACTCATCGGCAAACTATACTGCTTCAGGGAGGGCAATACACGACCACGCGTGATGCGCTTTGTGAGGCGGGCATTCTCGGGGACTGAAATCAGCCCTCAAGAATATATGTCCCGTGTCACAGAGCGCATCGACTTCCTGAAGCAGAAAGTTTGCGCATGGGCAAACCGTATTCGGCGGTATAAGAGGCGGGTTGACCGGCACTCGCAGAATCGCATGTTCCAGAGCGATGAGAGGTGGGTATATAGATCTTGGGAGCGACCTGAACAAAGTGTGACGGACGTATGCCGCCCGGATGATATCGTCACGAGTACATTCTGGCGAAGCATCTGGTCGGTGCCCGTCCGTCATACCGAAGGTGACTGGATGCGTGGTGTCGAGCGCGTGTGTGAAGCTATACCACAAATGGAAAAAATCACTATAACACCAACTGATGTAGCCACAGCAGTCCGTCCGTTACTGAATTGGAAATCTCCGGGACCGGACGGGCTGCACAACTTTTAGCTTAAGTGGTATAGCAGCTCACACGCGGTCCTGGCATCTCAATTCCAGTCATCTTTGGAGTCTGGGTCGCTACCACAGTTTCTAACGACTGGCGTTACCCACCTGCTCCATAAGACAGGTAGTCCCGCGGAACCCAAGAATTATAGACCGATTACTTGTTTGTCGACGGCCTATAAACTTCTTACATCCATCCTGAGAGTGAAAATTAATGAACACATTGAGAGCAACTCGATTATATCCTCCTCTCAGAATGGATGCAGGAAGGGGTCCCGCGGCACTAAGGAGCTACTCCTCATAGACATGGCCATAAGCCAACAGGTTCGTCGCACCCGCAAGGATCTGTCGACATGTTGGATAGATTACAAGAAGGCGTACGATTCTGTGCCACATACATGGCTCATGAAGGTGTTGGAGTTGTACAAAATAGATGCAACTCTGCGCACCTTCCTTGAGTCATGTATGAGGCAATGGAAAACGGTTCTTTGCTATCCAGGATGTCGACCGATTCAAGGGAATGATGAACCTGTATAGATTAAACGGGGAATATTTCAGGGCGATAGTTTGAGTCCAGTTTGGTTTTGCTTAGCTCTGAATCCTCTAAGCACACTGCTGGAGGATTCAGGCCTAGGCTATCGGTTGAGAAGAGGTGGTCAGGCCATATCTCACCTTCTTTACATAGATGATCTGAAACTCTTTGCCCACAACAAATTGCGACTGATGGAGTTACTGAAGATAACTGAAACCTTCAGTAGTGCCATCAGGATGGAATTTGGTGTGGACAAATGTGCAGTCATGCATGTAAAGAAAGGGGAGATGAGGGAATTCAACTCTCGGATTCCATACAGGTTAGATCCCTTAGCTCGACCGAAACCTACAAGTATTTGGGTATGTCGGAAGCGTTAGGCATTAACGGTGCTGACATGAAACAATCGCTGAAGGAGCGCTTCTTTGGCCGCCTGAAAAAGGATTTAAACAGCCTTTTGTCGGGCGGAAATAAGGTACGCGCCTTCAACGGTTGGGTCATGCCGGTACTAATGTACTCTTTCGGCATACTCAAATGGACTCAAACCGAACTCGACGCCCTGGATAGGAGAGTCCGTACTCTGCTGACCGCAAACCGGATGCATCACCCACGATCATCGGTGAATAGACTGTACATCCCACGGAAATGTGGAGGTCGAGGCTTTTTAAATACTAAGACTAACCGCGAGATGTGCAGTCTCAGAGAATATTTTCTCAAAGCCGATGTGGGTATGCACCGAGATGTGGTCGCAGTGGACAAAGGACTCACCCCGTTGTCCATGGCTAAAGAGAACTGGCGCAAACCTGTGATACTTACTATAGATGACGATAAGGAGGTATGGAAAGGCAAGGAGCTTCACGGGCGCTTCTATCGGGCTCTCTATGGGTCCGATGTTGATTTCCCAGCGTCCGTGGCCTGGCTACGTTTCGGTGATCTTTTTGGGGAAACTGAAGGTTTTGTTTGTGCAATTATGGACGAAGTTATCATGACGAACAACTACCGGAGGCATATTATGAAGGACGGGACGGTTGACGTGTGTCGGGCATGTCACCGTCCGGGTGAATCCATCAGACATATTATCTCTGGTTGTTCTCGTCTGGCTAACGGCGAGTACTTGCACAGGCACAACCAAGTAGCCAGGATTATCCATCAGCAACATGCTTTGAAATACAATCTTGTGGATTCTGAGGTACCGTATTACAAGTATGTGCCCGACCCAGTTCTTGAAAATGACCATGTCACGTTGTACTGGGATCGGTCTATCATCACTGACAGGACTATTGTTGCCAATAAGCCTGATATAGTGGTGATCATAGATATAATAAACAAGGAGATATGCCCTGTAGCCGAAAATGTATCGGAACCTGTGTCTCCTGTTTTGCCCTACCACCCGGCAACTACTACGAATGCAGTTCAGTAAAAGCAATAGATACGCAGTCGCGCACACACCCGCATTTTTGAAATCGGACTGTACTACACAATCAATTATAAACCTTATCCTAATAAACACAGCGTATATTTACAGTACACCGTGCAACTTACTCACACAAAAACAACGCTGGGTATCGTTGTGCTGTGCAAAAGCAATTTATTTTACATATACGCTAGTGATTGACTTATCGATTCTGGCATTTATTACACACGCCATGCTGCCCATGTATAACAAATAAATAGCATGAATATGTTGACTATTTTAAGCAAAGGTCACTAATATATTATCTTAAACATGCCGATTACTATAATGCATTCGAAACTTTATCGAAAGTAAAATACAATTACCATAAAAAGTAAGGAAGTAGCACGAGGATAAGGCATACATACGATAATTCAAAGCCAAAAACACTTGAACGATTATTTACCAAAAATTTATTGCAATCTAAGAAAGTTTGGTACACTTTTGTAATATTTCATTCAACAATCGACATTGTTGTCGACAGTGTATCTGCACAATTACATCACTAACTCGCGGCAAGAAGCAGCGGCCGTACTATGCGATACATCGGCTTGCTAAAGTATCGTTTTGTGATTTTTACATTGCTCATCCAGTCACTTAGCGACAAACTTAGGTAGTGGTTAAGGAGCAGTGTATTCATTGTAATATGTTATTGTCGCTGTGACATTTGAAAACAAAAATAACATAGTATAAGCAAGAAATATTTTACGATTTGTTGTTTTTCATGATTTTAAAGACAAATATAGTAAAATACTTGTATTTTGATATGGTAAGTGATTCCATAATTAACAAAGTTTTGGTTTATGCTTCGGTTTTTACAAGAAAACACTGAACAACACGGCATTCTTATATCTTATCACGCTCACGGTCGTAAGCGCACTAGTTCGCGGATTCGACCATTGCGTAAGACATGCTCGCCCCGAGCATGTCGCGAGGACACCGACACGCCCCCTTGCCACTTCTCCTGTATTTTATATTTCTATGGTGGTGATAGACCGATTAGCGCGCCGCACAATGATAACCGATGTTACCATTCCACATGACGAGAACCTCGTGAAAGCTGAGAAAGAGAAACAAATAAAGTATCTCGACTTAGCACACGAGGTTGTCGATATGTGGAATGTGGACTCGGCTGTCATTGTGCCGATAGTCGTTACGGCCAATGGTCTGATGGCCAAAAGCTTCGACGACCATCTGTCGAAGCTGGCGTTACACGGTTGGTTAAAGGGCCTGATACAGAAGGCAGTACTCCTCGATACGGCTCGTATTGTGAGGAGGTTCCTTTCTCTGGAGCCCTAACCACCGGTAAATGTTTTTTTTTGTATGTGTTATTTAAGAAATATTTAAAAATATAAAATTTGTATGTATAGGAAAATAAATGAAGAGATAATAATTTATTTATTTAAAAGACTACATAGGTCCAATGGTTAGTACGTAACTTATTTATTGCTTCAAGTTTAAAGCTTTGGTTTTATGCGTTCCCAGCGATTTGTTGGTTGAAGAAAAACAGTCCAAATCATGCTTACAGAACTATGATGATGACATAAAGCGGTAACGGCTAAAACACGGATCAACAGTTACTACATATATCTACATACTTCTAGACAGCCGGATCGTACTGAGAATTTGGCAATACTTAATGGATCAGTTTCATCCTTCTTAAGGTATCATTGCGCACCGTCTGAATGCTGCCTAAATATGCGACAGTAATGGTTGCGCGGTCTCCTGTAGCGAGAAAAACTCTTTTTCACCTACCTCCACTTTGGCTTATCTTTGGCTTATCTCTTACCATAATTAGAAATACTTTTTGGCATATCTAATAACTCCGTCAGATTTCCAAAAAATATTGGACACGTATTTTTTCTTTTTAGTTTCATGTAAACAAAAAACGAAGACGATACAGTGCGTTGAAAACTCGTGTGACGTCACTGCGTGCTACGATTTTTACCATGCCGTGACTTCACAAGCCCTCACTCCTCTCCTCTCCATCTTTGATGATTTTTATTTTCGTCATTTTTTTTTAAATTTAATCTATCTATACTTATAATAAATCTGTAGAGAGGTCAATTCTGTACAAGGAATATATTTTAAAAACAAAATAACTATCAGGGGGTGATTAGTGATCGATACTGGTGCCAAAAATGCAATCAGTAAAATTTTTGTCTGTCTGTCTGTCTTTCTGTCTGTCTGTCTGTCTGTCTGTCTGTCTGTCTGTCTGTCTGTCTGTATGTTCTTTATAGAAACAAAAACTACTCGACCGATTTTAACGAAACTTGGTCAATTATTCTTCATACTCCTGGGCAGGTTATAGTATACTTTTCATCACGCTACAATCAATAGGAGCAGAGCAGTGAAGGAAAATGTTGGGAAAACGGAAGAAGTTACTCCATTTTTTAAGCTTCCGTCGTGTGTGTAGCCTTAATGGTTAAAGTTACATAGAAATCATGTATTACGGAAATGTTCTACATAAAATTATCTAAAAAATATCCCGAAACAGCATGTCTATCTTTTGTCAATTTTAAACCGATCGGGCTGAGAGTTTCAAAATCGGGGGTAAAGTAACTATTCCACGCGGACGAAGTCGCTGGCAGAAGCTAGTAAAGCATAAAACACGTCTCCAATATTTTTCCATAATCTAACTGACGGATTAAATACAACTATATTTTTTTACTCAGAAAACTTCCCTTTAGATATAAACTACAATGGGTGCACATGAATGAAATGATGTATTCGATGAAAATAAAATATTTTCCACTTTGTATGCGGGTGCGTAACGTTTTCTTCCAGCGAGCTGTGAGAACGAAAGGCGGGTTCTGACAGAAAAACTGGAGAGTGCCAAGTCAGCGCTGGGAGAGATGAAGAGACTTAACTCTTCACTAGAAGACCAGGTGCACAGACTCACCAACCAACTTGCCAACCTGGAGGTGCAGAGGTATGTGGAATTCTAACGGGGCTTTTTACTCACTTTACTACGTGATAACGTGACTGCTCCAAAGAATTTGAATAGTAAAGTAACTATTCCATGCGGACGAAGTCGCGGGCAGAAGCTAGTTACATATATTATTCTTCACAGGTCGGCCTTCGAATCCCAGCTGCGCATGACGACATGGGACGGCAAGGAAAGCAACAGCGACAGTGAGCTGGAGCGCGAGCTGCACCAGCTGCAGCGCGACCGGGCCGAGCTGAAGTCCAAGTGCGACGTGCTGCAGGACACCGTGCGCAAGCTGGAGGCCGAGCGCCGCCTGCGCCCGGCCCTCAGGGCCAAGAGCCACGACCGGGCCGAGCGCGCTGTCTACTACTCCGATCTAGACTCAGGTAACTCATAATGTTGCGGAATTTGTTCGAAAGAGTCACCGCGGCCCTGGAACGCAAAGGGCACAAGAAGGCTCATGGGTAGGTTTTAGTCAGTAAAAGTCTGACACTCCCTTCCGCTCCACCCAGGGCGGGAGGGGTCATTTGATGATTTCCCATCCAAAAAAAAAAGCTAACTAATAATAGAAGACTAAAAAACCTTGGTCCCGACTTACGAATAGGGTAGTTATCTAAAAAGATCTGATAAGTCCGTCAGAAAGATTTCCAAAAAATATTGTAGACGTATTTTTTCTTTTTTCACATAAACAAAAAATGAAGACATTGCGTTGAAAACTCGTGTGACGTCACTACTCGCTACAAATTTTACCGGGCCGTGACGTCACACGCTCCTGATCTTTGATGCTTTTTATCTTCGTCAGTTTTTATAAATTTAAATATATATTTTGATAAAGGAAAAAATACGTGTCAAATATTTTTCTATAATCTAACTGTTCTAACGGACTAAACATAATCATATATTTTTTACTCAGGCAACATCCTGTAGGTCGCGGGTTCAAACCCAGCCAGGCGCATTACTTTGTGTAATTAACTTCATCACCACTGCTCTCAAAACGGTGAAGGAAAACATCGTGAGGAAACCGGCATGTGACATTCACCAACCCGCACTGGGCCCGCGTGGTGGATTACGGCCCATTCCCTCTCCTAGAGAGGAGGCCTGTGTCCCAGTAATGGGAACGTTAAAAGGCTGATTATGCTTATGCTAAAAAACCTAACTCAAACAGAAACCGCTGTGATGTTGGTCCCATTTCATGATTGGCCTATTCTATTGGCTCTGCTGAGAGACAGACCACTGACTGCTGAGGGAGGGTGTGCCGTAATCCACAATGCGGGCCCACTGGCAGGTTCCTCCTGACTTAGAATTTTCAGCTCTAGGTTTTGTGCCACCGCCGCCGTTCTGAGAGCTTTCTTGATGAAATGAATTACACAAAGTCAAGAGCGTTTATCTAGGTTCGAATACACGACGTTCAACCTTCTATCCTTATTTGCTACCACTAACTTGTCACCAATGATGACAAATAAATAAAAAACCCAATTGTTGCCAGTGGGGACATATATGACACATACTTACCTAGTCATTGCAACTGCTGAAAATGTGAAAATAATATCCCTTTTGTTGCCATGTGGCGACATACAGCAAAAATAAGTATGTGCCCAAATGACAACACCGCTATGATAAACAAGGAAAATAAAATCATTTCAGATCAAATTGATTACATTAATCTGTTGCAGAGGAAAAAAAGCATACGGTAGCATTTATTTTCGTTCAATCACAGATTTGATGCCACAGAAATGTGACTTACTTATTACTCGTATCAGAAGAATCACAGTAGCATATTGTAGTACATTAAGTCTACATTTGTATGGCTTAGAAAACTGGAAATTGTACGGTAAAAAGTTATTCAAGCGATGATATACATTTATAGTGCAAGGTTTTCAAAGGTGACTTTGATTAATTTGACGACACGGTTGGTGCAGTGGTTGAGTGATCGGCTGTTACGCTGCGTGTCGTGGGTTCCATTCCCGCACTGATCAAATATTTGTATGGTGGGTTTATATGTTTGTAAACGCACCCACAATTTCGGAGAAATTCCTAGTGTGGGTCAAGGTTATTTTAGAAAAAGAATGAAAACGATGAATATTTGGGGAGCGTTAATCTTTAACATGCAAACCTACTCATTCACTTGTTCCTGTTAGGCAGTATTTGAATAACTTGTAATTAAAATACGCAATTGAAACACAAATACGTATTTTCTATTTGCAATTGAATTCTTAAAAACGTAATTTGTAATTGAATTCTTAAAAACGTAATTTGCAGTGGCGAACCGTGGTCATAAGCCGATTCCCGCCGGCTTCCCTTCAGAAGTTTGGAATACAACTACTCTATCGTAATTGAAAAATCGCACAATCAGTACTGTTAAAAGTAGAGAAACATCACAAAACGCATATACAGATGGATATTCAATTTCAAAAAAATTTGTTCTTCAACAACATTATTTAACTCGCAGGCGCTATCGGCTTATTGACAGTTCAATTTATAAGGCAAAATAGTCGGCATGACGTCACAATGATCACCGCGATTCTAGGCCGTGAGGTAAGCCGGTATCCGCCGAGTTATGCTAAGAGACAGTAATTCAAAATGCGTGCGCGTGAGCGAGATGGAAGTAAGCATATGTTTTTTTTTTTGGAACGAAGTTGTAACGACACTTTTGGTGTCACGATTTGGATGGAAGGGGTTATGCAGCTGTTAGTGAGGTCACGATTTGGATGGGTGTGTTAAGCAATATTGTTGGCAAGGTTGCGAAAAGAATGGGTGGAGTTAAGCAACTAATAGTGAGGTCGCGGTTTTGGATGGGTGAGGTTAAGCAGCTGTGAGTGAGGTCACGATTTGGATGGGAGGGGTTAAGCAACTGTTAGTGAGGTCACGACTTGGGTGGGTGTGTTAAGCAACTATTGGTGAGGTCGCGATTTGGATGGGTGGGGTTAAGTAGCTGTTAGTGAGGTCACGATTTGGATGGGTGTGTTAAGCAATGTTGTTGGCAAGGTTGCGAAAAGGATGGGTGGAGTTTAGCAGCTGTTAGTGAGGTCACGATTTGGATGGGTGTTTTAAGCAACTGTTGACAAAGTTGCGAAAAGGATGGGTTGAGTTAAGCAGCTGTTAGGTTAGGTTAGGTTAAGCAGCTGTGAGTGAGGTCACGATTTGGATGGGAGGGGTTAAGCAACTGTTAGTGAGGTCACGACTTGGGTGGGTGTGTTAAGCAACTATTGGTGAGGTCGCGATTTGGATGGGTGGGGTTAAGTAGCTGTTAGTGAGGTCACGATTTGGATGGGTATGTTAAGCAATGTTGTTGGCAAGGTTGCGAAAAGGATGGGTGGAGTTTAGCAGCTGTTAGTGAGGTCACGATTTGGATGGGTGTTTTAAGCAACTGTTGACAAAGTTGCGAAAAGGATGGGTTGAGTTAAGCAGCTGTTAGTGAGGTCACGATTTGGATGGGCGTGTTAAACAGTTATGTTTGATATATATATATATATATATATACAACGTGTTGTTTTGCATCCTCGTCAAATTCACAGACGTAATTATGCTAATGATTCTCGACCCAAATCAACAATAAAATGAGTAGGTATTTTTTAAATTTATTTTTGCTATTTACGGAAATCCGTGTGAACAAGACGTATTTAAATGCGGCCCGTCTGTTCCTAGCCTTATAACTGCGCTTTCACACACACAAACAAACGCAAACAATACATCGATCATTCGAAAAATTCGTAGGTACCTAATCCCCCGCGCACGGCCGCACGCGCCTACCGCGTAGCCGCGCCTCCCCCCGCCCCGCGGCGCGGCCCCTGATCCAACAACACAACAGTTTCTTTGATTTCGCCGCCGTGTGCGCGCGTTTTGCGAATTCCTTTCTCGGTACATCGTTCAGACGTAGGTACAAAGTGCAAGATGACGGACAATTATTCCAATGTCGAGTTGGTAGAGATGGTCCGCCTTTATGCCATCAGTGGAGACAGCCTACGTGGAGCCATCCAGATGTTCACGGAAATGTTTCCCGATCGGGAACCCCCATCACAGAGCGTCATGCTGGCTGCTACGCAGAGACTACGGGATCATCGGCAGTTTGACGTACCCCGGCTGCTCAAGCACGCAGCAGCGTAGGCTTGCCTGTCGCCTTGCAGGAAGACATCCTGGAATACTTCCAGCGAGAACCACGGGCAAGCACGCGGGAGGCTGGTGACAGCTTTGGAGTGCACCACACCACAGTGTGGCGCCTACTGAAGCGTGAAAGGTTTCTTGACTACTGGATCGGTCGCGGAGGACCTGTGGCCTCTTAACTTTTATTTTGTGAGGAGACGTTAAAAAGTTAGTTAAAAAGTGACAAGTGTAACAAAATTACGTGCAAGGATAATTAGTGCTTTCGACTCTATAAAAACGAAGGTGTTAGTTTTACGTAGGCTGAAAGAAAACCGGCTACATTGTGGTCGACTTTGCCAAGAGTGTGGTGATGGAAACTGAACAATACCTCCGGGTAACATAAGTAGGTAGGTAATTTATTTATTTGTTCATTTTGTAAATACGTTATTAGCTTAATCAATTTTATTACCTACTGTAAATAAGTCGATTTCAGATTTTTAAGTGAATCAATACCTAATACCTAAGATTCGAAAGTATCACCACATACTTACACTTAACTAGCACATCTTTCCATTTCCATCAAACGTAGAAAACATTTTTTGACTTAGTAGGTACCTAAATCGGTATACCAACTAAGGTAGGTATTATTGCCGGTCTTAAGCCCGTTAATTAGGAAGGAAAATTTCAAATCAACCAATTTAATCCACAAATAAAAACAAAATCATGACGAAAACTTTAAGTTGACGGATAGCAATAAAGCAAAACTAACATTTTAATAATCATCTGATAACAGGTCATTGAACTTTTCTTTGGCGTACTAAGTAGTAGGTATTACTGTCATTAGTAAGATTTCCGTATTCCAATCATGCTTAAAAATGAGTTAATTATCAAGCGAAATTTATGACAATAAAGTAGATGATTTCCGAAATAAAATTAGGTAAAATTATTGCTACTGGTCGCCGTAGGTCATCGCACGATCGCACACGTAGGTACCTACGCGCGCGCGCTAGCATTTCGTAGGTAAGACGTCGACACTCACGCACACAGCTGCATTGTCGCTGTGTGCGTAGGCGCCTGATTCTGTGGTATTCGGGATTTTATTCTGAAATACTGTTAAATTTCAATAACAAAAAAAAGCAGCGCTTATTGGTTATTGACCGGTACCGTTCTTTCAATTGATTATTTATGTATTTTATGACAACCTCCTGAAATTTGACGAGGATGCAAAACAACACGATGTATATATATATATATATATATATATATATATATGTGTGTGTGTATGTACATGTACAATGCTTTATTTCATACTAAAGCATCGACTACTTAGGTACAAACTATAACATCAAGAAAAAAGACAAATGCACAAAGATTTAGTGAATATCGTGAGAGAAAGAATTACAAAATACAATCATACAAAAGATAACTGCAGAGAGATCAGATGAACGTAGTGAGACTGATCAATTACCTAAAACTTTAAATCATCATTCAGATGCGTAAGTATGATTTTTCAAGACAAGACAAGACAAGAACTTCGTTCTGTCCGGGTGTCCCTTTACACCACTCAAGTTTTTTTTTGCTTCGGCTTACCTCTCTTAACATATCACCCTTCGCCACTGGTAATTTGTAATTGGTATGTCAAATACCTGACGCTGAGGTATTTTGTAGTTAGTATTTCTAATACTTGAAAATACATAAAAACATTTAGCGTTCTTATTAATGGGTGAGTTCTGCAAAAAACATCGCTCGATGGCTTTCGTAAGCAAAATGGCTAACCAACCCTAATCTAAAACTTGATTCTATATTTAACCGACTTCAAAAAAGGAGGAGGTTTTGTAATACAAATTATATTAAATTTAAAATACACAACTTAAAAATATTGAAATTTGTATTTTAATTAAATTAAGCATGTTTTTTGCCCTTCTCTGTTGTCCCTATCAACTAGTTGCTCCACATCTTTTTCTCAGCTTCTTCTTCCTTCAAATCATGTTATCTCCGTAGATTAGACGTTAATTACAGCATCAGTGGTATTAATTAATCCCTCATATAAGTGCAGGTGTATGTGCTTTAGAGTGCCCCAAGTCTCCAATCTTCAAGTCGTCAATTCTTCCCAGATAAAACACTAGGAAGTAGTGACAGGCGAACGTTTCAGTGGACTGTCTTATTGTCTGTCTTATCGGCTTGTCCACTGATAGTGCTATCCTTTGCCTCAAGCAGACTGTTCAGTACTACACAGCAAGAAAGACACCAATATACGTCTGTTACCTAGACTTGTCAAAGGCATTTGACCTAGTGTCATATAATATATTGTGAGACAAACTAATTAAGGAAACCTCGGTACCACCGGAAGTGATAGGCATATTTAAATTTTGGTATGGAAACCAAGTGAACCGTGTGAGGTGGGTGGACTCTTTGTCGGAAGAGTATAGGTTGGATTGCGGGGTGAGACAAGGGGGTTTAACCTCCCCTGCGCTCTTCAACCTGTATATGAATAGTCTGATCGAGGAGCTCAGCGGCACCAGGATCGGATGTCATGTTGATGGCGCTTGTATTAATAATATCAGTTATGCCGACGATATGGTGCTGCTGAGTCCGTCGGTTGGAGCAATGCGAAGGTTGCTAAGTCTTTGCGAATCCTATGCGAGGGCCCACGGGCTCAAGTACAATGCACTCAAGAGTGAACTGATGGTTTTCAAAGCTGGTAATAAAAGCTACTCTAAAGTACCACCTATCACACTAGCAGGCATACCATTAATAAGAGTTACTAAATTTAAGCACTTGGGCCACTGGGTGAGTGAAGACCTTAAAGACAATTTAGATGTGGAAAGGGAGCGCAGGTCGTTGGCTGTCCGATGCGGCATGTTGGCCCGAAGGTTGGCCCGTTGTACTGCACGAGTTAAAGTAACGCTTTTTAAAGCCTTCTGCCAATCCTTTTACACGTGCAGCCTGTGGGTGAACTTCACGCAGAAGGCATATAGCGACCTGCGCATCCAATACAACAACGCTTTCCGGGTGTTGTTGGGGCTGCCGCGTTTTTGCAGCGCGTCCGGTATGTTTGCCGACGCAAATGTTGACAGCTTTTCAACCGTCATGCGCAAGAGATGTGCATCATTATTATATCGGTTTCGCGCCAGCCCCAACACTATCCTGAGGACGTTGGCAGACCGCTGGGACTCTCCGATTCTAGGACGCTGGATACGACTCCATGCAGTGAAGTAGATTGGGATGGGAGAGTCTCTAGCGGGGGTACTTAGTTTAGAATTTATATTATTACCCGTTAGATTAGTTTATTTACTAACACTAGATATAAGGCATTTTATACTGGTACTAACAAATTATGGAACTTGTTTCTGAATTAAATGTTTTATTATTATTCCCTCTTTATTTATTTAATTATACATACTTACATTTTTATATTTTTAAATATTTCTTAAAAAAAAACAAGAAATAAAAAATAAAAAAACATTTAAAAATATAAAACGCAGTAGTCCGCCGGTGTCGGGAGCAGGGTCCAAGCTACCGGTGGTTAGGGCTCCAGAGAAAGGAACCTCCTCACAATACGAGCCGTATCGAGGAGTACTGCCTTCTGTATCAGGCCCTTTAACCAACCGTGTAACGCCAGCTTTGACAGATGTTCGTCGAAGCTTTTGGCCATCAGACCATTGGCCGTAACGACAATCGGCACAATGACAGCCGAGTCCACATTCCACATGTCGACAACCTCGTGTGCTAAGTCGAGATACTTGATTTGTTTCTCTTTCTCAGCTTTCACGAGATTCTCGTCATGTGGGATGGTAACATCGATTATCATTGTGCGGCGCGCTAATCGGTCTATCACCACTATATCCGGCTTGTTGGCAATAATAGTCCTATCAGTGATGATAGACCGATCCCAGTACAACGTGACATGGTCATTTTCGAGAACTGGGTCGGGCACATACTTGTAATACGGTACCTCAGAATCCACAAGTTTGTATTTCAAAGCAAGTTGCTGATGGATAATCCTGGCTACTTGATTGTGCCTGTGCAAGTACTCGCCGTTAGCCAGACGAGAATTAAGAATTATTATTATTATTATTTAATTTTTGTCATTAAAAAGTGTTCACTCTCGGCTTGATATGAATGAATAGTACTTGGCCCGTATCTTTGACTGCATAGAGTTAGTGCATACGATTTTCCTCCTTTTAGATTCCATAAAGGTGGAATAAAAAAAAAACCGGCCAAGTGCGGGTCAGACCCGTGCACGAAGGGTCCCGTACCATTGACTAGGAAATATAAAAATAATGGGGGACTTCCTTAAATATCTATTTTATTTTAATTTTATTATTGTAGTAAAAATATAACTGAGTATTTTGTGAATATTTCAAGTGCTTTATTGCTCGATAGCAATAAAGGCCAAAAAAATCGCGTTTGTTGTATGGGAGCTCCCCTTGAATATTTATTTTATTTTGTTTTTAGCATTTGTTGTTATAGCGGTAACAGAAATACATAATTTGTGAAAATTTCAACTGTCTAGCTATCGCGGTTTTTGAGAGATACAGCATGGTGACAGACAGACGGACAGACAGCGAAATCTTAGTAATAAGGTCCCGTTTTTACCCTTTGGGTACGGAACCCTAGTTCGTCATGTGTCATTACTGCCCACAATTTGATATTTAGGAGTGACACTTTTGGATGGTGTAATAATACAGGGAGGGTTTTTTTTAAATCAACTCATTCGATTTCTAGCTCGGAATACCGAGTTTAAAAAAATCGAAGTGCAGTTTTAGATTTCACCAAAATCCTCAGCGAGACAGTTTTATTTGGCCGTCGGCGCACACTTAACAAATTCATCCTGTATAATATTTCAGTGACATTCATGATATCGATTACATACCGCTAATGATGTCATTGTTATTGATTTGTATTGTATGTTTTTATCTCAAATTGGCTCTATTGTTTAGTTTTCGTGTATTATTGTGTTGCGATAGTAATAAGTATGCGCCATGTGCAAAATAATGAGTTGCTGGGTGGTCAATTATGAAAACTGGTTTTTGTATGAGTCAGAACCGTAGGCTGCTTTAATTAAAACATATAATTACACGCAATTTAGCCATAGTAATCAACCGTTGATGAGTAGTCAACCACATAACAATAGTTACTAGTGCTTGCCCAGTGGTTGAATTTAATGTATTATATATTTATAAAAATAATTAACAAATAATATTAATACATTTACTTATGTGTAATTCTTATATTCAGAAACAAAATGTATACTTACTTACACAATGTGAATTTTTTAAATGTTTGGCCAAATTACACTTTATACAGTGTGAAATCTTAATGGTTGTTTTCCCGCGGCAGGACGATTACCCATCAGTAGTACTATCGAAACACAAAGTTAAACTAAAAAAAATAAATGTTTTTTTTTTTTCAAATCATTACAGTAGTGTTCATAAACTCGACAGAGCGAGAATCAATAGTAGTGCACTAGACATAAAGTAGGTAGATACCTACATGAGACGCACGTGCCACCGCGTACCTACATATCGCGCGATGCACTACTGTTGGTTCAAGTCGCTTTCGAGTTTTGTTTATCACAATTGTTAATCTGCCATTTATGGAGTCTAATATTTTTTATATATATAAATCGATTGTATTACCGATACAAACTCATTTCGCTTCGGGAAAACAACCATTAAAATTTCACACTGTATAGACGATTTATTTTTTATAATTACTATACTTACAAAAAATAAATTGTTTAAAATCATTGTATTACTTTAGTTTGCCATGCCATTTGATTCTTACTAGCGACACTTTTGAATGGTATAATAATACAGAGTATGTTTTTTTTTTCAAAACCTGGCTAGGAATATATGTCAAAAATGAGTGTTTTTCAGTATTCGTCGTAGGTTCTGATTTAGCAATCCACGCACACTTAAAAGTTAACCCTTTAAATGTCACAGCCAACTGGTTAAATCAGCCGTTAAATTGACGGCAAGGCCTTTTCATTAAACGGCCGCGCCTTTTAATTAGCGGCCTTAATGACATTCAGGCAAAGCGTCTAATATAAAACTTCAATTAACTGGCTTGCAGATGCTTAGGCCGTTCATAGAATAGGGTAACCATGTCTCGAAAATATATGTAGGTACATATGGTAACCATATCGTAGAAATGATGAAATTTCATGCATTTTCGACCTCAAACCGACGACCGACTCCTATTTTTGTCTGCAGGTTTTAAAGTAACATAACCAAGTCATTTGCCTAGCTGTTCAATTAAATGCCGGGATGTCTCTTAGGCCGTTGATTAACAGTTAAATAAAAAGGCTAAGCCGGCAAATAAACGGCTGATTTGGCTAATTAGTTGCGCAATAGACACAAAGCTGGCCTGAATCGACATCAGTATCGAGATCCTTTACTTTATTATTTTCCAGTAATAAATGCAGTTAAAAATTATTCATAATATATTTTTCGTGTACCCGCGAAGGTTAATTGTACACTTAATTGCTTTATCTGGCGCCTACCATAACTACTCAAACACGTACTGAAATTGTTTTTATGAAAACAATTTCTAAAACAATCACACTCCTTTTAGGTTTCGTTAAAAAAATGAATACGAACTTCGTATTTTTTAATGCTATAATGTTTCATTTTATACACATCTCAGGTCCAGACTCAACTAAAGACTCGTCAACAACGCGCGGATACAAAGACTCCACCAACATTCCGTGCAAGGACAAAGGCTTCACAACGGACCTGAGTCTTATAGAACTGGAGAACAGAGAGCTGCGGATGAAGATCAGGCGCCTGGAGAAAGAATTGGCTGATAAAGTAAGTTCAGTACAACTTTATTCCAACTGACAGATATAAAGGCCATCATAAGAAGTATCAAGTACCAACATCATAAGAAAACACTGATGAAAAATTGCATACGTCACAAGCCGAACGCTATGGGCCCCAAGTCTGCTATTTTTATAAATTTGTCATTCCAACACGATCCCATTGTCATTTTGCTAAAATTTCGTAATCTGCTAAATTCATAATGGTCGATCATTGGTCGGTCAATGGTCCCGGAATTATTTTTGATAACCGAGCTATTAAAAGAAATGACTGTACAACGACGTTCTAATGATAGGTCACTGATCAAAGGAAATGTCAAAATTTTAGCAGATTATCGCATACGTCTGTCATTATATACGAGCGAGATTACCATTCTATGCCATTTCTTTCTCTTGATTCTTAGATTTTGTTTGTTTTCTAGAACGCTCTAATCGCAGGAACTATTCGATTCCGATTTGAAAAATTCTTTCATTGTTAGATAGCCCATATATTGAGGAATGCTATACGCTACATATCATCACGCTAAGACCAATAGGAGCGAAGTAGTCATGAAAAATGTGACACGAACGTAGTTGCGCGGGTCAGCTAGTTTAACATATCATGTACCTATAATACGCCTTAAAGTATACTTGAAAAGTAGTTTACATAGCCGATAGCAACCAGGCCCGGGTCGACGGCGCAAAAACCAGCTGTTCCCTACATTTTGATTAGTTATACGAACATAAATGTAAGGAACAGCTGATTTTTTTTTTCGCGATTTCAGGTTTGGTCCCATAGTAAAAGTTGTTCATAATGATGAGTACAATGACCCCTTAAGAGGTTGTTGGTGTTTTACAAGTAACCCTGTATATTGATTGATTACTAATACCCTAACTTCTCACAGCGGCGTCGCCCGCGTGGTCTACCGTGTGCTAAGTTTCATCGAAATCCATTCACCGATTAAGACGTTACAAACTACAGATTGGCAGACATAGTTACATGCGCATTTACTTCTGTTAACTATAGATGGATATACAATTATTTTTTGGCTTTTTCGTCACTCAGGAAGCAGAACTAGCAATGGCGCGCACACGCTACCTATCCGAGCTGTCCAGCGGGTCGCCGTCGCGCCGCGGCGACGTGGAGCACTACCGGCAGGCCGCCATGCAGGCGGAGAGGCTGCTGGAGAGCAAGGAGGCCAGCTACCGACAGCAGATCATGAGGCTGGAGACACAGGTATAGGTTTAAAGATATTTATTCTCAAAAAGACACAAAGTCACTTACATGAGAACAATGTTTACGTTATGCTAAATATATTATCGAGTTCGTCAATAACAAATATTGGGTGTTTCACTCATCCAATGCATTCTCTTACTTGAAATAATTTCTAGTTGAAGGTATTTCGTTATTTTTTATTTATTACATATAGCGCTAATTGCTTCTTAAATGCATTGAAGGAGTGTACATTTTTATGCATGACGGTATTTTGTTATACAACTGTGCTCCTTCAAATGTTAAATTTTTCTTGCCGAACTTAGTTCTCATCTTTGGTAAGATAAGCAAGCTAGCTCGACGAGTGCTACGTTGAGTTACTTGTTTTACTTTAGTAAACGACATAGTAGGTATAGCCTTCAAATCCTAGCCTTCGAGGCTAAGATTATAACTGCCTCGTTGGTATAAAATTTTAAACCGAGAACACGGAATCGCCGCTCCAGCCGGCAGTTTCTAGAAGCCTGAAAAGGGACCATTTAACTCATCATACGGACTACTGTTTCAAAGTCAAAGCCAAAATGTATTTGTTTTATTTAATGTATTATTTCAATTAGGCAATTAAACGGCGCTTTTGAACGTAATCAGCGGCACTTTTGAACTTTTACTATGGGACTACTTTTACTATTAGTGTAATGCTATTGTTCGCGGGTTCAAACCCAGCCAGGCGCATTACTTTCTGTAATTAATTTCATCACCACTGCTCTCAAAACGGTGAAGAGAAACATCTTGAGGAAACCGGCATGTCCTAGAACCAATAATTCGAAGATATGTGACATTCATAATCCCGCACTGGGCCCGCGTGGAGGATTACTGCCCAATTGCCTCTCCTAGAGAGGAGGCCTGTGTCCCAGCAGTGGGAACGTTAAAAGGCTGATTATGCTATGCTTATGCTTAATGCTAATGTTTGTGTTTACAATGTTAGAAATATTTTCATCGTGATCATATCACTTCTAGCACCAGGAACTGTCCTTATTTATTGGGACCCTTATAATAACTATTGCTGATTAATTATGTCTGAATAGTACAATCGTATATTGGTTCACATAACCAACTTACAACTTTATTGAAGCTACTCTCTTCTCCTAGGCGTCTCAGCTCCGCTCGCAGCTAACAGCGGAGATCCGCCGTCGTCAAGCGTACATCGCGCGCAGCGGTCGCGCGGCGCGGGACGTGCAGCGACTGCGCTCCGCTCTAGGAGACTCGCTCAGGACTGTGTCACAGGTAACATTATGTTGAAGTACCTAGTAGATGCGATCCTTGAAGAAACCCTCCTTCCTATCCCCTCCCCCTCCCTTCTTCCTTCATCCTTGTAGAGATCCTTGTTCGAGGAAGTATTGCCTGTGTGCAAACTATGTATATCACCTTAAGAGAAACTCCATGAGAAACGGATCTGTAGTCTTTGAGACAATCGAGGACATACAAATATACATTACTTACATGCGGGTCGAATCCAAAACCTTATTTTTGGAGTCAGTTAAAAATGGAGTATTCATGTCTAAAGTCTAAACACTAAATACATGTAGTTGAAGCTCTGGGTTTTTTATAAGCCGCCTCTCGCAGGTCAACCAAAAAGAGGTTGTCGTATGCTTAACCGAAATTGCCTGTGGCTCGTTATAGAAATTAAAACCTTAATTCAGGACTCATAAGTGCTAAAATGCTTAGGGTACCCTATTGGGGCTCTTGTTGGGTATGGCTTGAGCACAGCTAGGGACGAGCTGGATCGAACAAAGACTTTGTAATATGTACCAGGACTCATAAGTGCTAAAATGCTTAGGGAACCCTATTGGGGCTCCTGTTGGGTATGGCTTGAGGACAACTAGGGACGAGCTGGATCGAACAAAGACTTTGTAATATGTACCAGGACTCATAAGTGCTAAAATGCTTAGGGAACCCTATTGGGGCTCCAGTTGGGTATGGCTTGAGGACAACTAGGGACGAGCTGGATCGAACAAAGGCTTTGTAATATGTACCAGGACTCATAAGTGCTAAAATGCTTAGGGAACCCTATTGGGGCTCCAGTTGGGTATGGCTTGAGGACAACTAGGGACGAGCTGGATCGAACAAAGGCTTTGTAATATGTACCAGGACTCGATAAGTGCTAAAATGCTTAGGGAACCCTATTGGGGCTCCTGTTGGGTATGGCTTGAGGACAACTAGGGACGAGCTGAATCGAACAAAGGCTTTGTAATATGTACCAGGACTCATAAGTGCTAAAATGCTTAGGGAACCCTATTGGGGCTCCTGTTGGGTAGGGCTTGAGGACAGCAACGGGCTGGATCGAACAAAGACTGTAATATGTACGAGTGTAAATCGCCAGGCTGGCCTCGAGAACTGTTAAAGCCGGCCAAACATGCTCAGGCAATATTCAAGAAGCTCAACAGCCCTACCATGACGTCTTAAATCCATCATGATTCCTGTGTCAGAGAGAGACAGAGTTACACCAGACGAATAGCACTATCCCCTTCCCTCACACTGAATCATGATAGCATTGGCACTTCGTAGTACGGCCACTGATGTCTTCAGTAACAACTGAAGATATGAAATACATGTGCAAATTGAACCCTATTTCTTAAGCAAGAAGGCAAGCAAGTTCGGAACTGTAAGATTCCCTTAAATCGACTGTCCTAACAATTTTACCAAAGCTGCATATAAATCGGTCACTCTTTTCATTACTCGATGAAAAGGCAGCTCATACATTGTTAGACTGAAGACAGGCAGAATCATCATAATCTTCTTAGCCTTTTCCCAACTATATTGGTGTCTGCTCACAGTTAAACCGGATTCAGCTGAATACCAGTATTTAACGTGGAGCGACTGCCTACTAGACTTCCACAACCCATTAACTGGGTAACAAGGTACTTCGTGGTAAGACAGGTGTCAGATTTTCTGGCTTCTGACAATTCGTAAAGACTTCCAAAAATCTTCAAATGACAGCCTCAGTGTGTTAAGACGGTCCGTCCACAGACGCAAGAGTTGCTTAACCTTGAAGATTAACCCTTGCAGCGGGTATATTTTAACCACGAGCTACTCGGTCGATTTTTGTCTGCAGAATAAAAAAAGAAACTCATTAAAATCAAATACCGCAATACAATCGGTCAAAATCAAACAAAGATAAAGTTAGCAAAATATCTTATCTGTTGAAGTGAACAGACATAATAAATAACTTGATAAAGTGGGTTATCTCGATAATTATGTTAGGAATATTTTTATACTGGCTTCATTCAGTAACTAAGCCGAAAATTATACCAAAGGAACATATTCCTCTGATAAGAAAGTATCCTATGTCCAGGGCCTCAAGTCTGCTACTACAATAGTGTCAGAATGGTCTATCATTGATTTCATAATGGTTGATTTTAAAAAGTTTGGTAATCTACTAACATAAAAGCGTCACTATGACTTTCCAATGGTCAAGCACTGACACTCCATTGAAAGAAATGGCATAGAATGGTAATCTCGTACATAATGACAAATGAATGACAGACGTATGTATGTCGTAATCAGCTAAAATTTTGACAATTCCTTTGATCAGTGACCTACCATTAGAATGTCATTGCTTTTAATAGCTCGGTTATCAAAAAGTATTACGAGACCATTGACCGACCAATGATCGACCATTATGAATTTAGCAGATTACGAACTTTTAGCAAAATGACAATGGGATCGTGTTGGAAGGACAAATTTATAAAAATAGCAGACTTGGGGCCCAAGGCATGATCTACCTATGTTCCAAGTTTCATCCAAATCTGTTCATTTATTAAGACGTGAAGGTAACAAACAGACAGAGTTATTTTCGCTAGTATATTATTAGTAAGGATTCGAAATGGGAGGGGTCTATTAATGTTCTATAACCACGATCCACAATCTAAACAAAGTTTATTTAATTTGAGTATATACTCGTATACAAAGAGCACTGGTAACTTAATAAAACACAGAAACGATACGTCTGTAATTGGGCAACAAGTGCCATAATGTACTGCAGTAGGTACAACTAAAAAATTATATTGTTGTTATCAACCATAAACATACTAGATAGGGCACGAATCGGAAACATTTCATCGTAAGCAAGATAAGTAGAGGAATAGTTTCCGAGTATTATTTCATAAACGCGTTTACAACAATCGCAGAATTGTTTAATGTTTTTCCTGTGTTCGCCTGTTTCTGTAAATCATTTTTTTTTCAGCTTGCCTCCGTCATATCACCATGTATATCTTCGTCATATTATAACCGCATTATTAGCCTAACTAGGCCTTATTGTTAGTTCTTTAACGTTCTCGATCGCGTCAGCGTTAAACGTCATTTTTTTATTGAAACTGAATAAGCGCGGTCTGGTGACAATAACGGAAAACCCTTTTTTTCATACAATTTGAAAAAAGCGAAAGTTTACGCTAACGCGATCGACAAAGTTAATAAAACCCGCACTAAGCCTTCAGATATACAGATTTTATTAATGGTTTTATGTCGATTTGCTTCAAATTTTGTCAGATCAGTATCTAGCGATATGGATAGCTCTGTCTTTAGCTTCGATCGAAATCATGTAAAGTGTAGTGGGAGGCTGGGCAGGATATGAAGTGAAGCAGTTCCTATGAACGTGCTCTAAGCTGACATTGAGTTTGGGACGGGTCAAGGATTTGGCCAGATTATTTCTACGGATACCAACCTGCGACCAACCAAACCAATTCAAAGCAAGTTACTAACGTATTTGTGAAATATTAATTATAATATTCTTTCTTCTAATATTACATATAAATGCAAAGGCAAGAATGTCATAATGTTTGATTAACAAACACAAGTACATACTTTTCTGTACTTATGGTTGCTAATCAACAATGCCTCATCGGCTGAAAGCACTGGCCGCCTCTGGTTTAGAACATAGGTTACCTACTCTTTGTCCCAGTTACCTACATTCTTTCGGGATATTCCAGACTCTAACGCGGGAAAATCCGGATAAATAAATGAGAGTAAAAACAAAGGAATTTTACTCTCAAACTAGCTAGTATGAGAGTAAAATTCCTTTTAAATACGTTCTATTGTTTGTCTTGATTGGTTTTGTGTAGTAATTTCTAAGTAAAGCCATTGAATAACACATTCTTCATAAAACCCAATTACTTCAGTCTTGATTGAGTAAATCCCATGTAATACTAATGACTACTATTAAAATAACATGTTTACGAAGATAATGGCAACGGTCCTTATGTGACGTCACAATAAAAGGAAAATAATACAGCTACCAGTTGTGCGTGGTTCTGCGCAGTTCCATGAGTAGGAATAAAATTAGACATAATAATGTTAGAATTGCAGGATGTCAACTAAACATGTAAATGAGATAAATTCATAACTTAATCCAAACAAAAAAATGTTGGTTGAATATTAAAATCCTCATAATAATAAATTCTAACTATATAGGTCAGTGTTTCTTTTTTCCTCCGTGTGAAAGGAAACGCCATACCCGAAAGGTATTAGTCTCTTTTTAACTGACTTCAAAAAAGGAGGAGGTTCTCAATTCGATAGGCTTTTTTCATTGTATTTTTGTTCAGCGATATTACGTTTGGATGATTACTACCTATAGGTAATGCAAATATTCCCAAAACATAATTATTGTGTTTGATGGTCTTTTGAGGGAAGAACCTCATAGATTTGGGCGGACCTAACCAGGAAGCGTTATCTGTTGAAATTATCATATTAGCTCAACTCAAATCAACCACTAGAACATAATATCAAAGAGAAGGCTTTTAGGTATGGTGCTTAAAGTACCTACTTACTAAATCTGGCAGAGAAATAAACATTTGATGACTCGAAAAAAAAAAAAGTAAACGCCATGTTTTATGTAGAACTCAGTTGCTAGTAATAGATACTTGAACTGCCATTCCTAAATGATGCAAATTATTGCTAGTCGGCTAGGAAACACCAGCCTCATCTAGATTAAAATGACCAGAAATATTTGACGTGTAAAAGTGTTTTGTTTAACCTATTTACAAAATAAATATCATTTATCATAGACGCTATTTCAATGTTAGTTGTTTTCATGGACGGATCCATTGATTGTATGTCGGTAAGTAGGTACTTAGGTACCAATGAAACGCACCTTGCTATTAAAAATCATCGAAGCGGGAAAAAAATATGAATAGTCACTATACATGTACATAGGTTGTGCTTGCTGTAAATTTTACGATAATCCTTACTTCCTTATTAATTAACTAGCAGCGCCTCGCGGTTTCACTCGCGTAGTTCCCGTTCCCGTGGGAATACGGGGATAAAATATCGACCTTATCCATGTTTTAGTTTATTGGTTTTGAAAATGGCATCGCTTGTGTTAGTAAATATGTATAATAATTTTATTTAGGCTAGTATTTTTGGTAACATGAAGTAACTGAATACCCAATCTAGAATAGGTATTATATTTTGATCAATTTGTGTTTAAATATTTATTTTACTGTAAGACTAATCGATAAAGAAAAAGATAAATACGTCGATTGATAGAGTCAAAAAACAAACATATACGTCTACAGTATTATTTATACTGACATAGGCTATATTTTATCCCCGTATTCCCACGGGAACGGGAACTACGCGGGTGACACCGCAAGGCGCTGCTAGTTATATTTAACTAGCACTAGCCTATGTTACTCAGGGTGAATGTAGCTTTCTAATGGTGAAAGAATTTTTGAAATCGGTCCAGTAGTTTTTAACCGACTTCTAAAAAAGGAGGAGGTTCTCAATTCGGATGTTTGTATTTTTTTTTTTTATGTTTGTTCGCGCATAACTCCGTCGCTTGTGAACCGATTTGAAAAATTCTTTTTTTGTTGGAAAGGGTATACTTCCCAAATGGTCCCATGAAAATTTTATCGAAATTAACCAAGCGGTTTTCGAAAAATCTAAAAAAAATATCTACATTGTCTACATTGACGACCTCTTAGTGTACTCTGCAAAGGAGCAGTACTTTTTTTACACCAATGTGATTTGTTCGTTTAAGTGGGGGAGGGGAGGGGGTGTAGGTACCACTAAAAAGTGTAAAATAAAAAACTTTTTAACAAAAAAATACAACCGACTTTTACACAAAAAATAAAAAAAGTGCAAAATAACTTTAATTTCGGAAGTCGGTGTTCAAAAAACGAAAAAGCAACCGCAAACACCGAGTTCCGAAATTAAAGTTATTTTGCACTTTTTTATTTTTTGTGTAAAAGTCGGTTGTATTTTTTTGTTAAAAAGTTTTTTTGAGTTTATTTGTTACATACAAAAATACAAAGCTTTCCTCTTTATAATATTAGTAGGTATAGATAATATAAACGGGAAAGTTTGTATGTATGGTACTGAATGGATATTGAAGAGTTTTGGCATAGAGGTAGATTGTAGTCTGGAATAACACATATACTTTTATTTCCGGGCGTATGTTAACCTTGGGATAATTTTCGATATTCACGCGGGTGGAGCCGCGGGCGGCAACTAGTGCGGCAATATATTCGAATGCAAGTATGTTATCTGTTTACTGCACTGTTTTTCCTGTAGGTAATTGTCTAAATTAATAATATTAAGAGAAAATATTAGATTTTATTTTTGTTATGATTTCTTTAAGTAAATCAAAATTGGAGCTTTTCCAAATAATTGTTTTTTTTTTTGTATTTTGAGCTTAATTTTGACGATCATTTGTCAGGTTACTTAGAAGGAAAAAAATACTTATTAATACTTAATCTTCAGGAAGCTACAACTGTTCATTCCCTTTTATGTACTTACAAGCATTCATCACCTCTAGTTGAGATTCATAAACAGGACGTCAAAGTAATGATATCTTTTTTTTTTGCTTGCTCAGTTAAAGTTTTATACGAATGTGAACATAATTAATGTAATTGTAAAGTGAATTAATTTACGTATTATACTACCTAAATTACGTATTAGAGAAAAAACAAGCTACATATTCCCATGAAATGCTTATAATTTAGTGAAGTCAAGGTTCGATCGCCTCCGTATTAAAACGTCCTATTCTCAAATCGTAGATACCTACTATTCGCAAAATGTCTAATCGCAGAACGTCTATCACATCGTCTATTCTGCTGTCTCACCGCGTAAAATTAGGTACCTAGTGGACATAAAGTGAGCAGACATCCTGTTTGTATGGTTTGACAGCTCACTTCACCTAAACTTATACATTCTGACGATGATAGATTTACAGAATCGCACTGCAGAACGTCCAAAGTACAGTTATGCTGAAAAATGACTATTAGATCGGTTTTTCGTCATAGCACATTATTTTAAAATTGAAATTCAAACGAAATTGATTGATTGAATTTTGTGTTGTGTTGTGTTGTGTGTTTGCTGGAAGAAAACTCAACTTTGAGTTAAGTTCGCCCTTGTACATGCAATTTATAATATAATATAAGTTGTTTTGGTGTACAATAAAGAATTAAAGAAAGAGAAGAAAGATATGTACCTATATCATCGCTGGTGTGTACACAACACAACAGGCAGGGGCTTACTTAGACTGGTAAAAGCAGAAGCTCTGGCAAAGACTCACAAACTACCAGATGAGTGGTAAACTCTGGTGATTGATGAGATACCACTACGAGATCAGAATCCTGGAGAAGAATTTTTGGAGCCGGCGGCAAAAATAAAATCACTCTGAACCTCATCATCTTTCTGCCCTTATCCCATGTTACTTGGGGTCGGCGCAACATGTTTTTTTTTTCTTCCATTCTGTCCTGTCAGCCGTCACGCTATCACTAACTCCTTTTTCTTTCATATCACTCCTCACACAATCCATCCGTCGTTTCTTTGGCCTACCTCGCCCTTTCCATCCATCCACATTCATATTCATAAACCCTTTTAGTTACATGTGTTCATCCCTCCTTTTTACATGACCATACCAAGACAAACGGTTCCCTTTTAACTTTTCCGTCACTGGCGCTACTTTTAGACTGCCTCTAATGTGTAAAATCACTCCTAACCTAATACTGATGAAATCTACGTATTTATTTGCAGTAGGTATGACTGTATTTTTCCCATGCTCCTGTTTTTAGGACATTCTGCTAATAGCCTAATTTGCGAATATATCGTTTTGAGTGTAGGCCGTTTTGATACGCAATTGTTCGGTTTGTGGCTCCCGCTTTAAGTACCGATGGACGTTGTTAACTTGTATTTGTAATACCTACGTTATTAATTAGTAGCTAAGTTTCGCATAAATAAACTGGATCATGGACACTGAGTAATGAATGGCGTCAATACAATTACGCATTATTTACTGTTGGTATAGCGATCAAACGTAACTTAGGTAGGTACTGGACCTACTGTAATTTCAGGAACTTAATTAAATCGTCATTTTCCTTCCCAGACCAACACTGTAGGTAACCATTTACATTATTTATTCATAACTAGTTTTTCCCGGGTTAGCAAATTTGTCTTGCTTCTGCAGTACAGCTCATGGCGAAATAATAAAAGCCGGACGGGTCGAACATCAAGGATAGGAGACAATCTGTTGCAGAGAGAGTTTCTTCTGTGCGTCGGAAAGCACAGTCGTTTCAACATCCTTGAGAGTCGTTACGGGTGTTTATAAGGCAGAAAATCTGACACTTTGCCAAGGAGTATCGTGTTACCCAGTTACTGGGTTGTGGAGGTCGGATAGGCAGTCGCTGCACATAAAATCCTGGTAATCAGTTGCATCCTTTACTTGGCTAGACTGGAAGCCATTCTGGTCGTAATTGGGAAAGGGCAGGCAGTACGATTTTGCTGCATCATAATTATGCACTCGCAATCGTTTATTGATTTTTTTGGGCTTTCAGTTGCCTTTGACGTTTACCGAAATGAATCCTTCGAGTGTATTGTTTGCCAGATCTTTATTAGCACAGAAATTAATATGTACATTACTTTTGGGTCTCACCATCCAACCCAACTGAGCGGGAAAAATACAACTGTCAAAATTCTTGATGTTAACCATAGATTATACTACATCCCTCTCTTTAAGATTTACCAAGTTTACATTTAAATAATTGCACTTTACTCTGTTACATAATCAACTAGCCAAGCAGGCTTTTTCCTTTCTCTTAGAGGTCTATTAATAACATTATTATCATTTCCATGGGTTTCTGCCCGCTCTTGCAATGATGATGATTGATGAGAACTCTGATTTTCATTACTTTGATTTACTAAAGACATCTCATCATTGTTATTTGAGTTGGCAGAAACCAATGTTTCAAAATTTAAATAATCTTTTTCTTCTATATTATTGTTATGATACGGAGCTGGTATCAAATGCCACCTGTTTCTTCTATACTCTCCTCTATCTGTTTTTACTATATAGGATCTGAAAGGCAAACATTTAGTAACAACTCCATATAATCTAAAATCAGTCATCCATACCTTATCACCAATATTCAAATCAGATAATTGTTTAGTCCTATGCCTTTTATCATAATAATACTGCTGTTTATTTTTTATTTCCTTTTCTTTATTGGTTACTATCTTATTATTTCTCACAGTTAACTCCCTTGGCAATATTGGCAAGAATGTTCTCAATCTCCTACCCATTAACAATTCAGCAGGACTAAATCCATTTTCCAGGGGTGTGGATCTATATTCGAGCAAAGCTTTATCTATGTTATCTCCATTCTTTTTTATTAAATGTTTAGCAATTTTAACTGCATTTTCTGCAAGGCCATTTGATTGACTATAATAGGGTGAAGATGTTATGTGTGTAAATTTATATTCATCCGCAAATCTCTTAAATTCCTGTTGAAATTGAGGCCCATTATCTGATTTGAATACTTTACACAAACCATATCTTGAGAAAAGTTCCTTAACCTTGCAAATGATAGCTTTTTCATTTAAAGAACTCAATTCAAAAATCTCAAAAAATCTGGAGTAGTAATCAGTGACAATTAAGTACCATTTCTTATACAGAAACAAATCAGCAGCTATAACTTGCCAAGGACCAGAACAAGGAACATCATCTTTACAAAACTTATTTACTGGGTTTGTTCTATTTTCTGTACATTCAGGGCAATTTTTAATTAAATTTTCAATTTGGATACTACATCCTATCCACCAGACAGTAGCTTGAGCTCTACGCCTGCATTTAACAACACCTTGATGGCCTAGATGGATATTCATTAACATTTCTTTTTGCAGTGACAAGGGAATCACAATTCTTGAGCCTTTTAAGAGCAAATTTTCACACATACTAAAGTCATGTCTATATTGGTAATAAGGGAGTAATTCAATAGGTACTTTATTTTTTTCTGGCCAGCCATCAAATGTATATTTTTTTAGGCATATACATATAGCATCTTTTTCCTGACCCTCTACAATTTTTTCTAAATATGTATCATTCAACTGAGTATTTCTGATTATTTGAGACACATAGTATGTAGTTTCAGAATCAAAAGTGTTAATATCAGTCTCTTGAGGAGCTCTAGATAAACAATCAGCTAACACTAAGTCTTTGCCCGCTATGTATTTAATATTATAACTAAATCTCATTAATCTGATCCGAAACCTTTGTAGTCTAGGAGTCAAATCATCCAAATTTTTAGTCTGTAGAATCTGAAGCAAGGGCTTATGGTCAGTTTCAAAAACAATATCCAATCCAGTAATGTATTCCTGAAATTTCTCTGCTGCCCATGTCAAAGCAAGCGCCTCTTTCTCAATCTGAGAGTATCTCCGTTCTGTTTCTGACATAGATCTTGAAATGTAAGCTACTATCTGTCTATTTCCCTCTAAATCCAATTGTTGTAAACAACCCCCCAGACCATAAGAGCTTGCATCCGAACTGATTATAATTCTTTTTGTATGATCATAATACGCCAATACAGGTGAGTTACATAATAACTCTTTTATGTTCACAAAAGATTTCTCTTGATCAGGGCCCCAACAGAATTCAACATTTTTCCGTAACAGGTTATTCAAGGGTTCTAAATTGTTTGATCTATTTTTTAAGTGGCGTGAAGCAAAATTGACCATGCCAAGGAAACGTTGTAATTCTACTTTGTTACTTGGTTGAGGAAATTTTTTTATTGCTTGAATTCTGTCAGGGTCGACTGAAATTCCTTTATCAGACAACTCAAAACCCAAAAACTTGATTTTCCTAACTCCAATTTGGCATTTGTCTTTATTTACAGTTAAACCTTCTTTTGCTAACCTGTCCAGGACTAATCTGAGTGTTTTATCATGAGCTTCCATAGTTTTTTCAAAAATTAATATATCATCCACATGGAAAATTACATTTAACCCTTTTAATATTTTTGAGAACTTAGTAAGGAAATATTCAGTGGAACAGTTCAACCCAAATGGTAATCTTGTATATTTAAACCTTCCAAAGGGACAAATGAAAGTGGTAAGCAGTTGACTGTCTTCAGTTAATTTGAGCTGATGAAAACTTTTTTTAATGTCGATTTTTGAGAAAAACTCTGCATCTCTTACTTTAGATAATGTATACTGAATATTTTGAATAGGAAAATATGGTCGCTCTACATTTTTGTTCAAGCGTGTATAATCACAGCACAACCTTATCTCACCATTCTCTTTAGGTACACAAACAATAGGTGCAACCCACTCTGTAGTTTGTTCTACTGGTTCAATTATACCTAACTCCTGTAGTCGGTTCAGTTCAGCTTCCAATTTTCCTAAAAGGGGTATGGGTACCACCCGTGGCACGGCTTGAACAAAAGGTCTTGCATCAGGTTTCAGTTTAATATGTATTTCCTCTTTAAATTGACCCAACTCCTGGAATAAAGTTGGATATTCTTTACTTATATTCACCGTAGAAATTTCATTCACAACCTTTATAGAATTTAAATTTACATTTAATATGTTCAGTTGACAACAGGCACTTCTACTTAAAATTGGTTGCTGAATAGAACTAACTACATATGCCTTAGATTTGATTTCCTTCCCTTTATAAATGAGTGTTAAATTGAGAAATCCTAATACTTTCAAACTCCTCTGATCTGCAGACTTTAAAATAATATCAGATTTACATAATTTATTTAGATAACCCTCTGGCAAGAAATTTAAAGGTACACATATAATATCTGCCCCTGAATCTATCAAAAAATTTCCACTCTTTCCGAATTCTTTTATCAATATGTCACATTTCCAAGCTTTATCATCATTTTTCTCTAGCAAAGACAAAAAATGTACACTTTTACCTTCATCTAAAATATTTTCCTTTTGTTCGATGGTTTGTATAGTTCTTGACTTACACATCCTTGCATAATGACCTCTTCGCTGGCACCGGAGACAGTTACTATCTTTGGCTGGGCATGATCCTCTAAAGTGCTGGAAACCACAAGCATTACATTTTCTTCCATTGGTTTCAAAATCCTTCTTCAATCTTGAAACTTGCTTTTCATACAGTTCCTCAGTTTGTCTTGTCTGGGATTCATGCTGTTTGATTATGTCAATAGCCATTTGGAGTGTCAAATTTGGTGTAAGTTGCAATTTTTCACTTATTCTTTTATCTGTTATGCCGACTACAATTTTGTCTCTTAATATTTCCTCCTTTGTTATCTTCTCAAAATCGCAACTTTTTGCTAGATTAAATATTTCCGTGATATAGGCTGTCGAACTTTCTCCCATGTTCTGTTTTCTATTATGAAACTTGGCTCTCTCAAAAATTGTGTTTTTTCTAGGTTCAAAATAATCTGTAAAACCTTGAACCAAATCCTCAAACTTGTCCTTCTTTTTTATTTGTTCCAATATGTCCCCACTTCTTTCACCCATGCAATACAGAAGCAAATTTTTCTTGTCTTCTTCATTTTCTACTCTCGTTATCTTCAAATATTGATTGAATCTATCAATCCATTTTTTCCATGATGCTGGATCCTCAAAATTTAATTGACTCGGTGGCTCGACCACCACGTTTCGCGGACGGTGTTTTTCCTCCATTTCTCCCTGTTTATGTCCTTGCCTCGTCTATTTTTCACTACCGCTGCCACCATGTATTGTTTGCCAGATCTTTATTAGCACAGAAATTAATATGTACATTACTTTTGGGTCTCACCATCCAACCCAACTGAGCGGGAAAAATACAACTGTCAAAATTCTTGATGTTAACCATAGATTATACTACATCGAGGCGATCAAGTTTCTTACTTAACGTATTCATAACCTAAGTTTCTTTGAGGCCAAGCACTTAAATAAGGTTATAATGCCTGTTTTTAAAAGTTGGCGATACCTTATCATCGTAGATTAGCCAAGTTCCTACACTGGAGACATTAAAGCGCACAAGCGTGACCGCAAACACGAGTGCATTCTCTGTTTCTTCAATCTCAGTCTGATGGGACGGCAATCCGACACGACTGGAGAGAGATCGAGCGCAGGACCAACGGCTTTACGTGCTTTCCAAAGCACGGGAGTGTTGGGAAACAATTATGGACTGCTAAGGCGAAATTCCTACTGTAAAAACTCCGTACTTAATACTTTTTGCCGACCTGGAGGAACTAAGCTAAAGTGACTGCCCAATTTGTGTTCCTTACCCCAAATTGGGCAGTCACTTTAGACTTTCATAAACTAAGCTAGGGTTAACGTTGAAAGTCCACATCGCGTACCACTACATAATGCTTTTCGCGATTTTGGGACATCACAGGTGCCACCTAATGATAGTGAAAACGGGTGGTAACTGCCTACGTCATTCAATTTATTTATCCTCACATTGGTACGGGCCTCATTTTGCTATTAATATAATCGATACATAAGAGATACTTATCGAAGTGATCTGGTTTCATAGGTAGGTACCTACTTCATAAATTACCTAATAGATTCTTCAAATAAATAAGAATGACACTTAAGTTATGTCCTAGCCAAATATTTTATTACGGACAACGTTTAAACAGATGAAACTAGAAAGCAATTAAGGAGTCTTCCTACATAATGTCTAGCAATGTCGTTGTCTATGGTAATCAATGCAAGACATCTGAATGCATTATGTATTCGGGTTCCAGTTTCCGGTTCTCCAGGCTGCTAATAATGTACATCATAGTATTGTAATTCGCTGCGATTTAGCTTTATTTAGTCACGTTGAAACGTTCTTTAGCAAAACTTTGTAGGTACTGGTAAGCTCCGTTAATCGTATATTGAGATTATGTCTGTTTAGCTATGTTTAGGAATGAGGGCTTTGTCTGTCAGCTGTGTGGGTTCAGTGAGCTGCTGTAGGCGGCTCTGCTGATGAAGAAATTTTAAAATAAAATATCCAAGCTCCGATTTCTGAACCAAGAATTCCAAGTTGAGTTTTTTCTCAAACTAGCCTGAGCGCTGTCAAAATTTTGTGGCATCATAAGTACCCAGTCAGTTCAGAAAACGCCCCTTAAATAAGTAGTAAACACAGAACCAAGACTTCAGACAAGTAGGTAATTGGTAGGTTTAAATAAAAGTTTTAGCGCAACCTTCACCTGAAATAGCAAACCTACTTACTGATTTGTTTAAAAATTAATAATGTATTGGTAGGTGTAATACATAATTAGTTTAAGCTATGATGAGGCAACCATGCCATTGTGGATAAAAGCCTCCTTTAAAAATTTAGAATTGTGGTAAGATAAAGGTGAAACCGGGCGTTGACTGTGTATAGGCACCAGTTACTATAATCTCCAGCAGGGACTTGCCTTAAATACGGTAGGGGCAACGGTACATATTAAAAGAATCACCGTTAATTGAATCACCAGTTGAATAAGAGGAATTAATTAAATTAACTCTTGATGAGATGTCTCATAACTAGATATGCATGACGCGGACTAACCAGACATTTTTGCTCGATTACGCGTGAGGAAAACGGCGAATGAGCGAATAGTTATTGAAGTATGTAATTAGAATAAGTGCTTGAAGTAAGTACGAGATACGTCAATTAATTAGTAGAATGACTGGGGTCTAAACCTTTGTTGCTATAGGATCGGTTTACACACGCAAATGATGTTGAACTGTAGCTCAGAGGTGGCAACTAGTTTTTTGTTAATGTTTCGCGGCTATATTTAGCCATAGTCAAGAAAGGTCCCGACTTGGAATTATGGTCGTGGCTTCAAACCCATCCAGTTTAATTCGTGAAATGTATTTCATCACCACTACTCTCATAACATTTGCGGAAACGACCTGTTTTTGGGGACCACATTCATTGTGCGTATCTACAGCTAAGGAGTGGAATCTCCTGCCAGAGTCTGTGCTTCCTGATAACAAAAACCTGGGAGTCAAGAGTGAATAGGTTACTTGTAGGCAAGCGTCTCATCTTCGACCACATCATCGCTTACCATCAGTTAAGATAGTGGTCAAACTCGTGCCTATCAATAGTAAAAAAAAACCTTATGTGGCTCTAGTTCATTTGATTTATGGTACCCAAAACCATACCTAGGTGCATACCTATCCAATTTTCATAGTAATTATTCTAGCAAATATTATTTTCTTTCCAGGACCCAGCGCTGGACTCGTACACGTTGGAACATGAAGCTCGCAAGTTGGACAGCACGCTCACCCACAGCCTGCCACCGCTCGACAGCTACGACTCGTCCAAGTAAACAACGGCGCGGCAACAAGCCATATTTACCAATAACGAGCTGCCAGCTCGAGCATTGTAAAAAACACAATAGGAAAACAGATGGTGTAATTTATAACCAGCCGTACCTACAGTTTCAAATTCTATTATAGGAAAACTGCGGCTGCCATGTGTTAAATTAGCTGATAAATAGATGACAACGACGCTATTCCTATCCTCGAAACTGATTGTCATCAGTTTTTCAAGTCACCGTGCTGACTATTTTTAGTCTTGTACGAAAATTCCAAAATGTAAATTGGACAGCAACAACATCACAAATATGGTCCGTACGGACTCGCGAGGGCGAGTATTTATGACAAATACATTCTGTGACCTTCAAGTCGAAAACAGGCCTCATTCATGATGGACCAAAATGTTGGAAGTTCGAAATCGTTGATCAGTATAAGTATTGCTGAATACCATTGTACTTATCGGTACACTTGTGACGTCATCACTGCCTGTGTCATATCGGACGCATGTTTACTAATTTCATTTGTTCGACATGTGAGTTACTGTGTACCAGTTAATTACACCACATGTCTGTAGTTCGAGATGAATCTATTTGGAAGGTTGGATGTTTAAAATTAGTAGGTAGTTTAAACGACCGAATTTTTAAGATTCTTCTTGGTAGGGGTTATGCACGAATTCACGAATAATTTAGGCGAAGTGTATTTGTCATTTAGCAATGATTTGTTTGATAACACGCGTGAGTCAATGCGTCTTGAATGATGATTCACACCGAGGTCAGTTCAAAGACCGGAAATATGGAGGAAGCGATTTTTTAATGCCAATGACTCAGTAAAATCTAGTTTAGTAGTGAGATTATGTGTAAATGTGTGGACAGTATTTTATGATTCTAGTCAGTTTGAATTTTTGTGATGATTCCATATGTTTTGGAACAATTATAGACAAGCATAGTGTTTTCCTAGTAGGTCGTGATTCTAAAGTCAATGTTTTGTATACTTTTATTTATTCAAAATAATAAAGCTTTGACAGAAACTATGCCAAGGTTTGACTCAGGAGAATTTTACGTGAATTTTCTTATCGCGAAGAATTGGGCATCACCTGTCAATTCTTTATCGGTCCTTAGCCTAAATTGGTTTCAAGCATTGTTTCATGAGGTACGTGATATTGCCTCATTTACGTTTCACGGCCTAAATTCTAAATATAAATACTATTTACTGTATTATTGTCATTTAATGTTCCTCATGAATCCAGATTAAAAATATTAAAATGTAGTTATTTACAACTTTTGTGACCATTACTTACATCATTGTTTTTTTTTTGTTAGAATACGTCATTCGTATAAATTAATACACGTGTTCATAATAACATAATTATAATGTGAAGATTTCTTAGTTTGATATAATATTTATTGTGTGATTATGCAAATTTTTATATTAAATATAAGTAACAACCACCTAAACTAGTCATGATAGTATTAACTAAGACTTACTAACGGCAAACGATTCCGTCCGGGACAACGCTCTAATTACAATCTATATGTAATAAATAACAAATGTATCCACACCTAGGTACTTATCACGTTTTCCGCCTCAACAACTTATGAATATCGTTTATGTTTAAAATAGTATCATTACAATATTGATTTAAGTTATATTTTAACATATAAGGAAAATAAAGCTGATTTCCCTAATATCCCACAAAAAAAAAAAACCAATTGAAACTGTACTGTGTAACAATCCATTGTATTAATAACATGTTTTGTATTAAACACACAAAGTTTATAAAATACGTGTAAGTTTCACTTCACGCTTTATCGCAAAGGGGGCGAGGCAGTTTAGCTACTTATCACTATTTTTTATTAAGCATGAATAAATGACGCGGATAGCGTTATCAAAGCAATTTTATGAGTATTTATCAAAAAGCAAATTGTCCTGATAAGTGTATGTGCACTTAGTATTGGGTTGTTATTAAATTAGTAAAAAGGGCAGCAACAATGCATCTCGCTAACATTTGACCCTGCTGCAACCCGCTAGATAAGCGCGCAGGCGGGCTCGGGGCGCCTCGATAAAAATGGTTCAACACCATTCCAATACACTCTACTTCGCCGAGCAACTACCGGCGCGACACTTTAGACAACCCTATTGTATGTAGATTCACATTCCCACACGCTTATTACTTCCAATTATCAACTTTAATGTATTAATTATTAAGATATTATTTCGTACGTCGCGCGCGCCCCATAGTGGGCTCGATCTATGTATGAGACCTTGTTACACACCATGGGGTGTGTCAATAGAAAACTAACACAACTGTAATCCAACACTTGATTTGCATCATAGATTAGATTGCTTAGTTATCGAGTTCATAAGTAGGTATTAAGTTAGGCGTATTGAGTTCGTTTCCACTGGACTGTGTCAATTCTTATGTTACTAGAATATCGACATACGCCCGCCACGTCACACTGCCAGACATATTTTTTAACATGATTGTACCTACTGTTTAGTTAGTCCCTATAGAATAAGTATAAACACGTTTATGTAACTTTTTTTACACACATCAAGTCAATAAAATAGTTGTAGATGGTATATGGTTGTTTCAATTAATTAAATTCCATTAAAATTCCGAGCCAATTGACGTTTATTTGATAGTCGGTGGGGTACCGGCGGCGTGCGGAGCGACCGCGGGCCTGGGAAGTGACTCATCGCGACCTCGGCTGACATCTGACATCACGGGAGCGCCGCCCGCCGCCCGGGGGGGACAAAGCATACCCCAAAACGATAATATTTAAAATTGGTTTTATTGATGCAAAAAAAAGAAATTAATAGATTATTGTACATGTCCATTATTGATTGGAAAGATAAAATATACAAGTTCTTAATTTTCACAATATATATAAAAATATAATTCAACTCAGATCAAAGTCATATCCAATATCCTTGTGCAGTAAATCTTACATGTTAACAGAAAAGAGAATGGAGGAAACATCTAATTCCGTAACAATATTTGAACACCTATATAATATTATTACTTGTAACAAAGTTCTAGCAGCAAAATATAGGTTGACAATTTATATTTAAATGAGCCAGTAATCATAAAACTTTAATCCATTTACAATAACGATAAATTTCTTATTTCTCAATTTCGTAGGTTAGGGGTTTTAGTGTGGTGGCCTGTGGTGTACGTTATAACACAAGGCATAGGGCACCACCATCATTACACTGGAGACTCTACGGTCGCAGGGTGCAATCACCTAAGGCTCTCTAATATTTGTTCAAAAGTTACCAAGTCCTAAATGGCTTCACATTATCAACTTTCACATGATACATTTGAATTATATAACAAGACAATAATATATTCTGAAAAAATTTAATGTATCCTTAATTCATATATTTAAACATTACATACTGGGTCAGGCCTTCGGGGCACATCACCAGCTCTTTTCGGAGCCTGCTTCAACTCTCACACAGCTGTTCAGAAGTTTCAGGCCCTCCCTTTATCAGTATGATTAGATAATAACTACTAAATGGTAAACTATATCTATATTAGGTTCAGACAGATAAATATATATATTTATTTATATATAACTATAAATGCAGTCACTTCAGTATGTCAACCATTTCGATGAACAGTGTAGTATACATAGCGGTGACACTACACGGGACCTTGAAAGATAATTTCATGGTAAATAAGTGGATGCACTCATTTTCCTGTTCAATTAAATTTCAGAGGACTGTCTGTACCTAATAATGTTAATATTATTATTAAAACAAAAATATTTTAGTTGCTTTTCATATATTTGAAAATCATAATTGAGAAACAATGAGAAGTACATTGTAGAAGAGTGTTTTGAGTGAAATAGTGCCATATTCTAGAATATTTACCGGAATGAACATGAATGAAGTCAGTATTGTCACAGGGTGATCTACAGCACACTCCTCATAGCCTCTAAATAAATGAATATGTTTATACTTACATCAAGTAGTTTTTAAATTTATAACCATTTACAACTTCTGAACCTAACAGCATCCACACATTACAATTGGAATTTCTAGAGTGAAACACACACAGAATCGTTGAATCTATCCTTGAATATTATATCTATCAAAATATAGAGCAGAAGGTTTGAGAGACACTTTGTATGGATAGGTATCGGGATACAATCCAAACCGCTCTGTGGATCTTCCATCAGTGCTGCAGCTCGCCATCACATAACAAATGCACATTCTTGAAATGCTACAGGTATATTACCAAGCAATGATGCTCAACACCCGACCTAGATAACTTTGGGAACAGTGGAGAGCCAAATCCGGGTACCAGAAGTCTTTCAAATTATTAAATATTTTATACCTAGACGCTTCGGAGGCTCCAGCGACATTCTTACAGAATGTGACATTTTGATTTTCTAGGTTTTACACTGCTGATAGGTGTTCTCCTGTTGATTTGACGAACTAGGTCGAAGAACACATCGTTCACGTGTATTTTGGCTTTTGCCGAGGTCTCCATGAAGGAGCAGTTGAAGTGGCGTGCGAGATTGCTTCCCTGCTCCTTGCCCACCACGCGCTCCGCTTCCAGGTCA
The DNA here is from genome assembly GCA_905332915.2 of Hecatera dysodea. Lineage (NCBI taxonomy): Eukaryota > Metazoa > Arthropoda > Insecta > Lepidoptera > Noctuidae > Hecatera > Hecatera dysodea. The sequence goes on along the minus strand of HG995298.1, from coordinate 3,756,369 downwards.
GTCTTGTTGCCAACCAACACCATGGGCACGTCGTCTTTGTCCTTCACTCGGAGGATTTGCTCCCGCAAGTCTTGCAAGTCGTTAAACGTAGATTGTGCGGTGATGGAGTACACTAAGACGAATCCTTGTCCGTTCTTCATGTATAAGTCTCTCATCGCTGTAAATTGCTCCGTGCCAGCAGTATCTAGTATTTCTAGCATACATTGTTGACCATCAACTTCCACCTGTTTCCGATAACTGTCCTCGATGGTGGGGTCGTATTTCTCGACAAAGATGCCTTGTACGAACTGTACTGTCAGGGCGGACTTTCCCACGCCTCCGCTGCCTAACACGACTATTTTGTATTCGCGCATTATTAACTACTTTTTATTACGTGATATTATCAACTTAAATCAAAGATCAAAATGCTAAAAAGCACATTAACTAGTAAGTTATTGCAAAAAAAACCTTTAACAAGTCAAACCGCCATGACACCGTTAGCAGGGCGATGGCTCACTGTGTCGGTATTGCCATAAATAAATTCAAATTATTTGTCACTTACTATTGTACACAACTCTATGAACAAAGTTCAGTTTTTTTCCATTGTACGCTAGTTGCAATAACGTGGAATGTTGTATTGTTAGTTGTAGTTTTGTAATATTTTTTGTCGTTACTTTAATAATTTTATAGCAAACCTATCTGCATTTGTGTGAATCAACGGAGTGACTGATATGAAAATACGGACGCATGCAGCATGCACTCAATAGTCTAATGAAAATTAATTGAAAGGATGCATCAAATTATTTCATTGTTTCAGTTTATATCTTTCAACAACTGAGTCTCTAGTAGGTAGGCATATTTTATGGTACATTAGGAAATAAGGTAGAAGAGTAGGAGTGGATTTAATTCGTTTTGTCCACAAATTGTGTCCAAGTGAAACAATTTTAGTTTCTTGCATGTTTTTTTTTCTAGATTTGTGCACAAGCTTTAATTTTAGGATTTTAATGATGAATGTAAAAAAACAAACAAACCAAAATAAATCAAAGCAAATGAAAGTGTTATAATTACGATAATTAAAAACGGTTTGTTATGTTTTTTTATCTGTGGTGACTGCATAGGTAGTTCATCATTGTACCGATAGATGGCTAAAGGCCTACAAACCCAACTAGGGACTTTGGTTTCAATCTCAATAGATAGATGGCACTGTTTTAATACTTTGTTATTTTTCCTTAGGGCGGTTGATCTGTAGATGGAAAATTTTCGTTAAAAAACGTTTTTCAATAATTTGTTGCTTTAACTTTATAATTATTGTTTTGACCATTATAAGTACCTATATAATGTCCGCTAAATATTGATAATATTTTTATTGTACCTATGTATACACTTGAAAACGCAAATTAACGAAATTTAGGTGCCTTTTTTAAAATGTTGGCCCAGATTTTTCACATGTTTGATGCGACCCAGACCCGTAATAATTACCTGTTACAGGCCAAACAAATATTTTTGCCGTGCTGGAATCGGACCTGCGACCCGCAACGCAGCTACCTACCTATAATGTATGTATTTATACCTACTTATTCATTTTTGATAATTACGGATTTTAAAATCCTATGTAAAAGTTAACTGGAAAGTAATCTGGGAATTTTGAAAAGTGGCTTAATAGGTTTCGGTGTGTTTTTCCGAATTAGTGTTTTTCAGCTAAAACATGACGGCGGCACTCGTACGCTCTTTCTAACCGTTTACAAAAAACTGACCAGATACAAAACCCTCACAATACTATTTCATTCGGTAAAGTAAAAACTACTTTTTTATATTTTCTAATTTACCTCTCAAATAGTAGGTACCTATTGCTATTTAAAAAAAAAGAAAAAGTTTATGAGAAAATTGGCAGTGCCAGACCGACAGTTTACCAGCCTAACACGCGACCACGAGAAACCTTTATCTTTGTATTGGGTTTGGGTAACAAAAACAATAAGAAATCGCATCTTATTTTGCAGATGAAAACCATGAAACGGCACACCTGCGTTCAAGCTTTAATTACTCTGCGTGTAATAGTTTAATATAAACCTCGCGTGATGCACGCACGCACCCGATCATCCCTAGAATGGTGGCAATGATAGGGTCGGACGGACGCAAATTAATTAAAAAAGGTGTACTTGTTTTTTCGCGACAGTCATGCACCACTCCTTGTAAATAGAGTTACTAGATATTTATTATGACGTTAGGTTTATGATGGATCTGTAGCATTGTTTTGCTTTTAAAGGATTTGTGATAAAAGTATTGCCATGGTTCATAAAGTTAGGAGAGAAGAATTACGTTAAGTTGTTTCCCTGAAAAAGTTTGGTAGCTCAAAACCGGAGCAGGAAAATGTCAAGTACTTCATGTTCTGATATTGCTGTCGGGGCTTCGGCTTTGCTTTTGCCAGCCGTGTACTTCTTGATGACTTGATCTCTCACACTGGTGGCTTCGGATGGCTAGGTATCACTCGCCTAGCTGGGAGTAGAGGTGCCTGCCTCTGTCATCGGTTTATGATTATATGTTTAGTGTCCTGTGTTTACATTAATTAAGTAAATAGGTAGTACTTACCGAAGTGTTAGTGTTTTAAGTAGGGAGTCAGTGCACTGCCCGGGTTGGGATTTTTTTCGAAAGAGTCACCGCGGCCCTGGAACGCATAGGATATTAGAAGGAACACGGATGAGTTTTAGTCATTCAAGAGTCTGACACTCCCTACCGCTCCGCTCATAGCGGAAGAAGTCATTTTATAATTTCCCATCCATAAAAAAGGGGTTCAATCCACGTTGTCGAATTGTCTGTGTACCTACGCAACTTTTTGATACAAGTTCATAAACTCTTAAATAAAACACGAATGAAAACGATTATTTCCCTACAAGCTTTTTATAACAGGCAATCAAATTATTTTCGTTTTTTATGATGGATCAATCGCCTATAGATTTTATGATGCAAAAGCAGTAAACAATTTTAAGAGGCTGTGAAAGCAACGAAAATAATATAATAAAGTTTTCATGGTACAAGCAGCCGATTAAGGGAGCTTAAATCGAAGTATTTCCAGTAAATAGTCATTTTAATTCATGTTTTTGACTAAGAGTTTGTGATAAAAATGAATCAGCACCTAATCCATACATAGCAACAGATTCGTGCTTTACCTTTTTTAATACAAAATAAGCTGATTTTACTTTATGCTACGGAAATACTGTGGGTGTTTATAAGCGTATATAGGGTGTTCCAGAAATGCGTGGAATATGACCACGGACCAACATAAGGATAATGATAGGTAGCTGATATACATTAAGGCAAAAATGGCAAAAAACCGCACCGCACCGCATGTACCGCATATACAGTATGTTAACTAACAGAGGGCGTTCCCGTAGTAACCCGCAATAGTATAGCATCCATATATGATAAAAAAATATTACCATTCGAAACCAAAATGTTTGTTTTTTAAATATTAAATGTTAAATTCATACGTTAAAGAATGCAAGTACACGCGTAATTGCATTACTATTTTGATTTTAAACAGGAAGTTTCGAATTTATTGTCAATTAATTATTTTTTTGAATTTGGATTATTTTATGCCTATTTTTCTATGCTGATATTTTCATTTTAAACTATTAATGATATAGATTAACGAGTTTAAGGGAACGCGCTCTCTTATTTAACATCTATACTAATATTATAAAGCTGAAGAGTTTGTTTCTTTGTTTGAACGCGCTAATCTCAGGAACTACTGGTTCGAATTGAAAAATTCTTTTTGGGTTGAATAGACCATTTATCGAGAAAGGCTTTAGGCTATATAACATCACGCTTAAGCCAATAGGAGCGGAGCAGCGATAAAGAATGTTTTAAAATCGGGGATTCCACGGGGACGAAGTCGCGGGCAGCAGCTAGTACTGTATAATATCACTTGTATATGTAGATCCATTCAACCGAATCAGAGTGTCTACTCACATGCTATATTCACTGTTAACGCTACACTGCGCGATAAAAAAACATATTCTGAAAGAAAAGTTGCCTGCTTAATTACTCTAATTATGCGATAAGTGTGATTGACCTTTTCAATTGAGTAGTCTACGCGCTGTGATACCTCTGAGCTTTCCCGAGGATTCGTCTCCCCGTTAATGAGATAACTTTGTAAGAACGTCGCGAATATAATATACGTAAAATCCGATAACGCTACACTACATAGTTGTGTCGTGCAGAAGTTATTTATTTTATGAATTACTGGTTTTTTACCATGACTGCGCTCCTGTATCTCGCAGAAATCACTTTTTTTTTCGGGATAAAAAATGCACTCAGTAGTAGTAGTAGCTTTCGATAACTGGTGGAACGTTTACTTTGTAATCGGATCAGAGGCTTAAGGGACCATCCATAAGTTAGGTCACACGAATTACATAATATTTTTCTCCCTCTCGTCCTTGTCAAAGCTGGTCATATTTGTGACAACCCCCTCCCTATTGTGACGTCATATATTTTACAATATTATTCGTGTTTTACTTAACACTTTATTTGTAGTCATAGATAACATTTGATTATTTTACTTTAAATCTAACTATATAGATAGGATCTAACTATATAGAATTTTAGTTTATTTTTAGTTTAAGTGTAAGTACACTTAAACTAAAAATAAACTAAAATTCTCCTACTACACTCCTACTACAAAATGGTATCTAAAAAGCTCGTCCGCATCGCTATCGACTGGGAGTGAACCCAATAGACTGGCGGTATTGCCACGTTGTATGGCAATGCTTATCCTCTGTCCGAAGTAAAATCCAGCTCTTGGGTCACGCGAAGTGTTAACCAAACGTTTAGCAAGTTCTTTAAATAACGCATGAGCACTCGGACCCCACGGTCCGAGAGTTTCAACTCCAAAACGGCTCAAACATATAATTGCCGACTAGGTTATTATATTTCCGCCGTTTGAGGTTCTCAGCAGCCGCAGCGGTAGCACCAGCACAACACGACGAGTTAGGAAGATGGGATGGCGCAAGAGTATCGACACAAGTACCGTCCCACACTAAAGGCCTACCCATCTTCTATGGAAATAACACTTAGATTAAAATAGACTTTGAAATGTGACGTCACACATTGACACACTTCGTCGACCCCCTCCCTCCCCCTTAACGTGTGACGTAATTTATGGATGGCCCCTAATTGCGAGTTTTTAATCGTATACCAACTGAGCATTGCCATACAGCGTGGCAATGCTGCCAACCTTTTGGGTACATTACCAGTGGCCAGCGATGCGGGGGAACTGTTCGACGCCATCTTTTGACTTTTTTATTTAGTCCAGAGTTTTTTAGTATTATTATATAGTGTATAAATAGTAATAGTTACTTACAATAATAATAAGCATATTGTAGCCTGTCGTATAAAGGCATATTAAAGCATTAGGAAAAAAAAAGTATAAATAAGAGGTTTTTCATTACCTATTTTTATAGACGGCGCTCATCGAGCTTTTATTAAAAAAAATACGTCAGTTTACGTTTATGCGATCGAATGCGAATAAAAACATTATGGTCTCAAAATTCATTAATTAATAGATATATTTAATATAAGTGTTTTTTTATGTTTGCTTGAAAATATTGTTAGTATTAATTTGGGTTTTATTTTTCTGGATCTGGATCTGGATCAGGATAAAATTCAGGACAACTTCAGTTGTAAATTGTCTTTCCTTAGTCTTAAGAAACATTTAAATATTAATATTCGTGTGTTATTCTGTCGTAATGTCACACAAATTTGCAAACCTCAGAAATAAAGGAAAATAAGCTGCTTTGAATTTGTTTACGTGTTGCAATGGAATTAAGATTCACTTTAATTTGATATTTCATTCATACAAACTTATAATTTTATTCCACTGTGCCACATCTATCATAATCCGTGCTGTACCTTACATTAAAATAAATAAATAGAATAAAAATAAAACGACGAAAGAGACTGACCATTTAAAAGAGTGTGCATGAAAATTATCATACTTTACATTAACTCATGTCAGTGATAGATGTTCTATAATTATATACTTATGATATAAAATTGTCAAAAAATGTTGTTTATGGAATTTCTTGCATATTCTTCTTCTCCGTACGGATATGTGCTTTCAAACATGCAATTAACTATATCCTTCTAATGTTTTTGGCAGATTCTAAAACACATCAATGTGCTGTGTTTGATAGAAGTAAGGTACTTACTTGCAACCGACCTGCAAAGTAGGTAAGTACCTACATATTACTCCTCGTATTTTCCTGTTCGAAATTTGAAATTCGTATTCCGAACTCAGAAATCGAGGTTAAGAAACACTTCAACCGACGTCTGTATTATATTTTAAACTGATTCTAAATGCATGAGTATTCGAATTCAGCCAGTACGCATTTTCTGCCAGCACGTATGCTTAAGGTACCCTTTTACATAGAACCTTCATAGCGCTGCGTGTTGCGTGCTCGATTCCCGCACGGAACAAATATTTGTATGGCCTACAGATTGATGTTCCGGGTCTAGCTGTTTGTGTATGTGAGTTTATGTTTGGAAACGTACCTACGATACAGGAGAAATTCCTAGTGTGGGGAAAAGATTAAAAAAAGAACAGCATATATTCTCCTATTCAAGCGCCACAAGACATATTATGACCTAATGTGTTTCATGACAGTCCGCCACACTATCAGCTCATCCCTCGCGTGTCTTCACTAATTAGCATATTAATTGCTGGCAATACATGCCGTGATTCACGCCACGCCGATCCCTATTCGTGTGGGGTAAATAAACCCGGAAAATGACCGTCCTATTTATTTTTTTCGATGTAGGTGAAAATATATTTTTGTTGCTAAAATGTTTCCCTAAATCATGTTTAACAATTTTAGTCGACTTACAAAAAAGGTGGAGGTTCTTTATTCGTCTGTAGGTATATATTTTTTTAAATGTATTACAGGCATAATGTATTTACTTATTTAACAATTTTTGTACACACATTTAATAAGAAGAAGGAAACAGAAAAATAGGTACAAAGGTGACGCTTATTTCTATACTAATCTCTTCCAGTATACCCGCGAAAGGAGAGTCAATTAAAAAGAAATGTAGACATTGTGTGTAAAAGTATTCATAATCATAATCAGCCTTTTAACGTTCCCACTGCTGGGACACAGGCCTCCTCTCTAGGAGAGGGAATGGGCCGTAATCCACCACGCGGGCCCAGTGCGGGTTGGTGAATGTCACATGTCTTCGAATTTTTGGTTCTAGGACATGCCGGTTTCCTCACGATGTTTTCCTTCACCGTTTTGAGAGCAGTGGTGAAGAAATGAATTACACAAAGTAATGCGCCTGGCTGGGTTTGAACCCGCGACCTACGATTCGTAAGTCGGGGTCGGGGGGGTAAAAGTATTAAGTAGGAAAAATAATAATAATAAAAAAATATGTACCTACCGTTTTTTTGTCTGTTACAGAATAATAATCGAAAAAACTGAAAACAAAACTATAAGTAGTTTTGGGACATAATATATATAGGTGTGATGTATATATTATTTGAAGATTATTTTTTTTTTATTAATTAATGTACACAAGATGATTATAACAAAAAAGAAAATTTTGTACAAAATCAAGAGCACAAAGGTACTGCTTATTTCAATAGAAATTTCTTGAAGCAGACCTGCAACAGAAGAATGATAAGAAACGTAGACACAGTGTGTAAAGAGACAGAGGAGGAAACAATAGACTATACTAACTTAACTAAAACATATTAAGTATTAACTATTTATACATACAAATCAAATTAAAATAAACATACAAACAAATAAATTTTGGGAAACATACAAACAAATATAAAAAAATTTTTTTATTGATAACCCGAAAGTTACAAAATGAAACTAGAAGAGTACCTATAAATCCTAAAAATCCCTTTACAATATTTTAAATAGTCTACCACCGTTGGTAAAAATGTGCAATGATTTTAGGGAGTCATGCCTCCCTAAAACATTTTGTAAGTCCAGAGTAGACAGTAGATAATATAATGAATGCGCGAATAAGTCAGAAGAATCTCTCCGTGACTCCTACAATTTTTCTGAGAGTATAAGCAACAGATACGCTCTTTTCATTACGCAGCCATTGTGTAAAAAACATAATAACCAAGTATTTTAAAACATCTCCCGCCATTGTTAGCAAAAAACAACAAAAAGTCTGCATTTTTGTGTTATATTTTCACTCTGTCGAGTTTTGTGTTGTTAGTATAAAGTGTTTTATTGAAATTCATGTCTTGCACATCTTAAAAGAGACGAACATCTGCGGGGCTGTGAAGAATACTAAACTGGAGACGTTCTGTTTGTGCAACAACTCTATTGCTTTTAGCCAATATTCGAGCGAGTTGAAAAAATGTTCAAAATGTTACAGTGTACACTTTACCACAGATAATATAATACTCTTTACAGTGCAAGTAACATAGAACGAATGGGTATTACCGGGTTCGTTACAGTGTACCTACATACAGTGTAAGTAATATAGAACGAATGAGTATTACCGGGTTCACTAGCTGTTTTAAATTTGTTGTAGTCTTCCGCAGTCATGACGGTTTGCTCCATGAATAGCTTTAGAAATTGACCCTAAAACCTGATAATACCTACCTTCCGACTGAATCCAAACTCAACCCTATTATTATATTCACTTACATTTGTACAAGAAATTTCGCCGACGTTCACAATTCTAAAACGAATCAGTACCATAGATAAACAAAGAATCTCCATCTCTTTGTCTCCACACATTGGAATTCCGCTCACTTAACCAACTTCGGACAGATAAAACCTTTTCGAGCGTGAAATTTTAAAACCTAACCTAACATTGCTACATTCGTACCAATTCCAATAATTGTGTAAATCTCGTAGTACATTAGCTTAATAGCCTTAAAAAGCTTTCGCTGTACAAATTCAGGTCGCATAAGTACGGGACTTTTCTCAAAGTCTGATTCTATCAATTGGCTTCCTTCTAAGTACGTAGAAGTACGATGGAACTCTGTGTAATTTTATTTGTTTTAAGGTTTCTTGTTTGTAACGAGTGCGGTGCAGTCAGACAAGTCAATTGTTTGGTTAAAAATTATATAGTCAGTGATTAATGTGACCAGGCGCGGATTAAATGTTGCCAGCGCATTAGGCAAGCTCTTCAGCGGTGCCCCTAAGGTTTCATGAGCAACAGGAAAATTTTAACACTCCGCCTTGGATCAGATTAAATCTTCATTTAACTATTCATACTTTTATGGTAATTTATTTGTCAAGCTATGCTTACAAACCTGAGTAACAATGATAAAAAATTGACTTCAAAACTGTTATTTATATAATTAATAACTAAAAAGGAAGAAATGAAAGTTTTGTCTTTGCAAAAATCTAAAATAATGTGCTAACGACAAGTTTTCCTAGCAACTGATACACAGTCTCTCCATCTCAAAAACGACTGAAACTATTTCAATGAAACTATTTTCTTAGTTAGATATATACCCATATATACACTAATGAAAGGCACACGTGGTAAGCATATTATACAAAAACTGTGCAATTCTGAAAATATTAGCAGCGTTTTTGGATTAGCTGTCACTAGAAAATATAGAATACTCACCAACTTCCAAATTCCAAGCTGCTACTGAAAAATAACGAATAGAAAAAGAAAATGACTCCGTCCAACCCGGGAATAGAATCCAGGATCCTTCGCTCAGCAGCCTTGTTTTCCGACCATTAGACCAACAAGACAGTTGTGAGCAAAACAGATTTATTGTGAATGCCTTAAGCAGTTAGCAGATGATTGGTTTTTGGGATCTGGCCGTGTAGGAGTAATCAGGTAAGTAAATAGGGGCGTACTTCGGAAACTCTACACAAAGTATGATTTTTTATGTTAGTGAGTAGGTTTTTTTTCTTCGTTTTTAAGCTTCCACGTGCGCTCCTTTGTAATCCGGCCCGGCACGTGCCTAGTTTGCTTTATGGTTAATCCGCCTCTGAATGAGAAGGTTTCAAATCGAGAGCTTGAAAATATTTTGTAAACAAATTGACCACAGGTAGACTTTTTATTTTTTTTATGGATGCAAAATCGGACTTTTTCCGGTCTGCCAGCCGTCCTGCGCAAATCATCACTCCACCGTGCCTGAGGACGTCCTACACTACGTTTGCCGAGACGCGGTCTCCACTCTAGAACTCGTTTGTCGGTTCTACGACTAATATGGCCAGCCCACTGCCACTTCAGCTTACTAATCCGGTGGGCTATATCAATTACCTTGCTTCTCTGACGGATCACCTCATTTCTGATGCGATCCCTCAGAGGCACACCGAGCATAGCCCTTTCCATAGCCCGCTGAGCGACTTTGAGCTTATGGACCATACGAGCCGTCAGTGTCCACGTTTCGGCTCCGTATGCCATGACGGGTAGGACGCACTGATTGAAGATTTTCGTCTTTAGGCACTGTGGGATCGACGATGTAAAGACTCGACGTAGCTTCCCAAATGCTGCCCAACCCAACTGAATTCTTCTGTTCACCTCGCCCTCAAAGTTGTTTCTACCTAACTGCAATGACTGCCAGACTCTTATTGAATTAAATCTTACTGAAAATCAAAACCCATCCGTATTCCCCCTAATGCCCTTTGCGTTCCAGGGCCGCGCTCACTCTTTCGAACAAATTCGACAACCCTGGTAAAAGCATAATTATACCTACAAGCGGAAGGTACGTCACAAAGGTTACTGTTAAAATATTCAAATTATCCGCCAACTAACCCTAACAGTTTAATTCTGGTTAAATTATCCTCTAATCCGGAATTATAACACGGATGTTCATACTTCTCGTTAAATAAACAGCGGCCCTCACCGGTTTACGTCAAAACAATTTTGTTAGCGGCCTGATTGACGTCAGACCCAGATCACTCAAAAAAAAAAACAAATTAACAGATCTGCAAATTTAATATTAATTTTAGAACACAATGCAACAGTAGTTGACAGTTGGATCATGTACAGACATTTTTTTAAATTATTTCTTGTATCAGCCCATTACTGGGCAAAGGAATTCACCTTTGACTTCTAAACTGCAATTAGATTTCGGGATATCTACAGTACATGACGTCCCGCCAAGTTGTTAGTAGGCTTATAAAAAAGCTTTGGCCTGAATACTAATATTCTTATGTCGAATATAAATACCCATTGGCCATTGGTTAACATTTATGGGCACCTACATTTTGATAATGGTTGATTTTGATACTGTTGTTGTTGACCGATAACTAGAAGTTAATAACTAACTTTTGGTCGAAAAACCGGTGACATAGGCTATATTTTATTCCCATATTACCACGGGAACGGGAACTATGCGGGAGAAACTGCGAAAGAGAGAAAGCGCTGCTATTAAAAAAAGTGAAAAATAAAAAAACTTAAAAAAAAACCGACTTCTAAACAAAAAAAAAAACAAAAAGTATAAAATAACTTTAATTTCGGAAGTCGGTGTATTCAAAAACATGAAGCAACAAAAAACACCGAGTTCCGAAATTAAAGTAATTTGGTACTTTTTGTTTTTTTTTGTTTAAAAGTCGGTTTTATTTTTTGTAAAAAGTTTTTGGTTGCTTTTTTGTTGTTGAACACACCGACTTCCGAAATTAAAGTTATTTTATACTTTTTGGTTTTTTTGTTTAGAAGTCGGTTTTATTTTTTGTAAAAAGTTTTTTATTTTTCACTTTTTAGTGGTTCACTCCCAGCTAAACATACCCATCACAGCGCACGTGGTATAAATAGGTGTAAACAATAAACAAACATGCGATTTCGGCTATCCCGACAGATTTGCTATCATTTATTGAAAATATCAAAAAAACTGCTTGTTCGATTTCGATAAAATTTTCATGGGACCATTTGGGAAGTATACCCCTTCCAACAAAAAAAGAATTTTTCAAATCGGTTGGCAAGCGACGGAGTTATGCGCGAACAAACATTAAAAAAAAACATACAAACATCCGAATTGAGAACCTCCTCCTTTTTTAGGAGTCGGTTAAAAATAAACTACGTGGACTGGGGACTGATCTATCTTCACCAGAAGCTATCTTAGACTAAAATGACCCAGTACACCACTCTATCACCTTTGTACTGCGTGCAACTTTAATTACAAAGTTTGATTCAATTTAAGAGAGCATATCTTATGGGCACAATACGGGCGGCGAGCGCAAGAATGAGTTCGTTAGAACCAACTCTGACGTGGCTAAGAGCGGCACTGTTCCAAAGAACTACGAATATTGTGATCTGTGGAGACCGCATTTGACTACGCTTCAACTATGCTCTCGGCTCACCGACTCAACTATGCTCTACTTCTCATCCTCTGTACCCCAAAACCTGCAGCTAAAGTGCCCTCTGCGCTACAACCGGTGACGCCATCGAACGGGAGAAGATATAACCTTTTCTTTTGGATGGGGAATCATCAAATTACTTCTCCCGCTCTGGGCGGAGCGGAAGGGAGTGTCAGACTCTTACTGACTAAACCCCATCCGTGATCCTTCTTGTGCCCTTTGCGTTCCAGGGCCGCGGTGACTCTTCCGAACAAATTCCGCAACCCTAGCAGGCACTGACCCTATGGGGCCCCGTCTTCGTTGCTGACGGCTCTTTGAGGCGCGCGTGGAATACGACGCGCCGTCGACTCGGGCCTGGTTGCTATCGGACGGCGAGACACCGTTTCCCGACGCCCGGGGCGTCTTCTTCTGAAGAAGATATAACCTGAAAATAAAATACCCACCAGCAATAAAATGCCAGCACCATCGAGTAGAAAAAGTGTACTCTACTGATAACGAGCACTATGTAGGCAGTTTCCTAAACTTGCAGACGCTGTTGTTTTCATGAAAATGTGAAAAGTAGATAAGCGCTGTAAAATCGATATACATATTATCTTAATTTAACAGCAGGGCAATATTCCTTAAAAGGTGATGTTTTTAGGTTATGGGCTCGGAGCTGTACAGAGATGTTTAGTACGCCATCAAGTGAATTTATTATCATCATCCCGGAAGAATGCCATGCTCACTCTCAATGGAAAGCCACCACAAATCCAACAAAAGGTCATCATCATTCAAATCATGGTTACTTCATGGTTTAAATCATAATTTTGTTGTTACATGGTTCTATAATAATAATAATAATAACTTCTTTATTTCAGATAACAGGATCCATATTGTGTTAGTATTACCTTAACCTAAAGTTAGTAAAAAATAAAAAAGTAACATTAATTTTGCACATGTACGTCTGTGCGCACATGTCTCCCAGCCCAGTGCCTAATAAACGGCCCATCTATTTTGTCCGCCAGTGTACCCAAAATATTGTTCGGACTACCTCGGAATCGCCGCAGCATAGATGCACTTCGTTTGCGCATGATGGCGTAAAAGTCATCCAGCCTCGTTTCAGCAAACATGCTAGATGCACTGCAAAACCGAGGCAGTCCCAACAACATCCTCAGCCCGTTATTATATTGGACACGTAGGGCGCTGTAAGCCTTCTGCGTATACCTAATCCACAGGCTGCACGAGTAAAACGTCTGGCAATAAGCTCTGAAAAGAGTTAGCTTTACCTCCTTCGTGCACCGCGCAAACCTGCGAGCAAGCATATTGCATCGGGCCGCCAACGCCCTACGCTCCCTATCAATATCCTGGTCGTCCGTAAGACCATCCGTGACCACGTGACCGAGATATTTAAACTGAGTGACCACCTGCAACGGAATTCCACGCAACGTTACAGGTGGAATATTTGCAGGTGTCTTTTTAGGTACTTTAAACACCATAACTTCACTCTTAGTGGCATTATACCTCAATCCATGAGCCTCCGCATAACTCTCACAGACAGCCAGCAGTTTTCTTAGACCGCAGATTATATAGATAATAACCGCACTAAGTATTCACGATATATCGATATCAAATCAACTTTAGATATAATGAGTACCTACCAATTATTTGCATAATCCAAACTTCTTTAATCTGTGGTTCAGCGTAGCCATCATAGATATGCCGAAGCAGACAAGTCAATCAATCGCAAAGCCTATTGTAATTGTAAAATCTATTGTTGCAAGACATTTCTGCGATTTGAACGATTAAGTTCTCAGTTTGTAGCAAGTATGTGGTCTCTAAAATTGCTCTAATGATTTTAATTAAGGTATTTTCAATCAATGTCAATGTACGTAATATTCTGAGAATTTTGTCCAGTCGACTTCAATATAATGTGTAATTATAAAACTTTCTTGCCCTGCTCGTATGTCTGGGTTAGATAAAAAATATATTCATACAGCTTTTGACCGCGACTTCATACACACAGATCTCGTTTACTCCCGTAATATCAGGAAACCCTCTCTAAATGCTCCTCTACACTCACCAAGGAACTGACATGCCAAATTTAAGCTTTCTACGACCTGTAGTTTGGACTGTGCGTCTATCAGTTACTCAGAAAGGAAGTGCATTATAATAATATTAAATACTGATTGATATATAAAAAAAAAAATTACAACGTTTTTTAGCAAGTGGGCTTTCTTATTCAGCTTAAAAACAGCTCCCAACGCGTTGTGACTTGTTTAAAAATTCGTAAAGGCGAATTTCGCGTTGTAGTATTTAAGAAAATGGCCACAACGCGTTGCGGAAATGAAGAAATACCATGACGCGTTCTGAGTCCTAACTGATGTACCACCAAGACTAGAACAAACCAAACCATGCTGTAGTAAATTTATAAGTCAGTAAGTAAGTTAGATAGCCAATGGCTACCTTTAAGGAATGCCTTTCTAAAATGAAGTCACGACTTCGACGACACACGGGAATCCAAAACAAAGTCATACATAGTCACGATATTCAACACCCTGTATTATAAAACCTATAGGCAATAACAGGTGCCAATATTCCAACCATTGAAGCTTTTTGGTGCATTAAACAGTAAAAAACAAGACAAAAAAACGTTACCGCATCAATTCTTCCCACGTCCCACCACTTTTCAGCAGGCGAAGTTAAATTGATCATTCAAAACTCGGATAATAGGCACTAGAAACGTTTGGAGCGTGCCTTAGACCTTGAGGGGGCCAATAAGATCCGGAATTCTTCTCCTCTATCGCTTTCAGCAAACTAGTCTTTGCTCACAATCGATTTTGAACTTTTAGTATCACTGTTGAAATTTTCCTTTAGTAGCTCTTCAGTTTTTTTTTCGGTCGTTTTATAGCTCTCAAGTATAATGTTACGGCCATTATTGTAACGATAAGTTCTTAGAATTGGCTTTTGTTTCATTTCCTCTAGAGGAAATGGAATGAGAAGACCATTATTAAAAATTGTTAGACAGAAAATCGCGAGGAGGCAAAATGAAAAAATACAGACTAGTTTTTGTATATTATCAAGTATATAGGTACAAAGGAATGTGGATTCATTATACTGTGCATAGTTTACGAAGATAGAAGATTAACCTCTGGTACCACAGTGAAAACTACACATGGCAACATGTCTTACCCAACCCATCACATCAGAAGTCCTGTTCAAATATTCAATAGATAGGCGAAGACAGCAAGCGTTGACGTACGAATATTAATGAGGCCACATTTTGCAAAGTAACGCTTTTAGGTTTATTTAGGATGTTATGGGTCCATATTTTTTACTGAACACTGATCCCGGGACTTGGGGCGTAGGTAGCAATAGTTGGGTTGATTGGATTTCGACGTCCGCGTTCGACATGTATGAATCCTGCGGATTTGTTTTGTGGTACACTCTAGTTGATTTCAGTGTGTTAGATACTGTTTGATTTATGAATTTTTGCATACTCCTTCGCTGTTATTCCCTGATTAATTTCGTTGAGGGATTTAAGACTGTTGAATCGCTTTTTATTATAGCTTTCAGGAGTTGCACTGTTTGGTAACAGTGTGGCAGGCTTGTCCCAATAGATACCGTCGGCGTTCTTTATTCAGACTTTCTGTGTCCTCTAAAGGTGACTTAGTGAAGTGAACTAAAGCATACAGGATTGCAGAAAAATGATTCTGGCTGGATTTTGACACTCATTCAAATTTGGAAATAGAGAGAAAATTCTCGTATTTTTATGGAGCGTTCGCTCTGTCTCTAGTTTCCCTACATTTTGACATGGTTTTGACATTTATTGTCGCTGAGGTGACATTGTGTCTTGAATTTGAATACTTTTTAAGTACGAGAATTGGCATTCAGTTTAAAAAGAATTAGGCGGACAGCAGTATGCGGGGGTTCCTTCATAATTAAAAGTATTTTTAGATATTTTTTTTTATATATTTACCCTGTGTATAAGATATTATCGATTGGATACCAAGTAACAGGATACCGGCGACGCGATAGGCGCAGGAGGAGAACGCGAGACCTCAAAAAAATTATCCAAAAATCATTTATATATACAACATATTTTGCAAAACCTCAATTAGTGATTGGAGCCTCCCTTTAAGTAAGTAACGCCTGTATTGGGAGACACCGCTCTTCCATACCAGATATTATTGGACAATTATTTGTGTGAGAGTGTGAGTATATGTGCGTGTATGTATGTGAGTCAGTGAGTGTGTGAGTGTATGTATGTTTGTGAGTGTGTGAGTAGGTTTTTGTGTGTGTGTATAATAATTGTGCGATCATGTGAATAAAGTTGAGGACGTGAGGACGTGCGTGCCACCACACTTCCATAATACCTACAACTTTTAAAATTTGTCACTCCATAGCATGCAGCAGAGGACAGACAAAACCGTACCTAAAGGAATGGTCAAATAATTTAGGAAAGGAATGAAAAACGTGTGAGGGAGGCCTCCCTTTATACTTTTGTCCTGTAGTGTAACTTAATAGGCATAAAATAATAATACGATTAACTATTTATTTACTATGTTGGAGATCAGAAAAGCACATCTGCTACACAGTACTGCATTGAAATTTGTAAAACATAATGTGATATAAAAAATAAAATGTACGAACGACGATTATCCATAGACAGTGGATTCAACAGAGCAAATCCAATAATCTTTTCAAACATATTCTGCAGAAATTATTATTTTACAAAGAAACCGCATTAAATATCACGTAAACATTTGAAAAAATGTAATTTGAAAACGCGTACCATTTATTTTCTAATTTAAATCTAGACGCCGAGATAAGTTCAATTGTAATTGGAATTGAATTTACAATCTGTATGTGAGTGCGCAAAAAGTTAAATTGCAAGCGGAGGCAATTGTATGATTGGAGTCCTGATTAGTTCGTGTCCTGTCTGTGCTGAATGACTGAATGAATGAACTATTACTATGTCTTTTGACGGTCAGCTGGGGTTCGCTCGTATGACGATTTGGCTTTTCTTTGTAATTCGTGATAGAATCAAGCAGCGAAAATTGACTGTGGTAGACGGACAAATAGACAGACAGACGGTCAGACAGTTTTCTCATTTGGAAGTAGGTACGGAACTCTAATAACTCCGCCATGGATCAGCATGGCGTCTGAATCTAAAGTGTTAAAATCCATGTCAATATTGAATTTACAAAAAAAAAAAACAATCGTATTACCTGTTAGATATTCTTCGGATGCTAGGTTAAAAGTTGAAATGATTCTTGAAGTGTGTGAACTTTCAAATGTTTTTGTTATTTTTTGGGTTCCGAACCTCTGTATAAAAAAACGGGACCATTATAGCATCACTGTCTGTCTGTTCTTTTGTCACAGGAGGTTTCCTCCAAATTTACTTGATGAATTAAGTTGAAAGGTACACAGCTTTTATGACCCAAGTACGAACACGTAAGGAAAATTAATGAATTTTGACAATTTATAAAAAATTTGGCCAGTTTTTTGTTTATAGTCATTCCTACAGATCATTTTACCCAGTACAAGAATTCACAAGATTACAGAAAAAAAGATAGTGATTCAAATTCGTTATTGAAACAAAATATTCATGAATGTTAATTTTAAAAGCTGTTTTTCGGGAAACAATTTTCTTTTTTAAACGACTTTCAAAAAAGGAGGTTCTCAATTCGAGCAAAAAGTACAAAATAACTTAAATTCGGTGTTCAAAAAACGAAAAGCAATCAATAACACTGAGTTCCGAAATTATAGCTATTTTGTACTTTTTTGTATTGAAGTCGGTTGTATTTTTAACCGACTTCTAAAAAAGGAGGAGGTTCTCAATTCGGATGTTTGTATGTTTTTTTTTATGTCTGTTCGCGCATAACTCCGTCGCTTGCCAACCGATTTGAAAAATTCTTTTTTTGTTGGAAAGGGTATATTCCCAAATGGTCCCATGAAAATTTTATTGAAATCGAACAAGCGATTTTTTGATAATTTCAATAAATGATAGCAAATATGTCGGGATAGCTGAAATCCTATGTTTGTTTATTGTTTACACCTATTTATACCACGTACGCTGTGATGGGTATGTTTAGCTGGGAGTGAACCACTAAAAAGAGAAAAATAAAAAAAACTTTTTACTTAAAATAAAACCGACTTCTAAACAAAAAACCAAAAATTATAAAATAACTTTAATTTCGGAAGTCGGTGTGTTCACCAACAAAAAAGCAATCAAAACACCGAGTTCCGAAATTAAAGTTATTTTATACTTTTTGGTTTTTTTGTTTAGAAGTCGGTTGTATTTTTTTGTACAAAGTTTTTATTTTTATTGAGCAAAAGAAATACGATGTCGACTGGCGCAGCGGTAAAGAGAATCTAACATGTAACACGTATGTACATACATATGTACGTAAAGGATTTGCATAGGTTATTAATCCTCTATGCGGATACAATAGGTTGAAAAGATTTTTTTTCACGATATTTAATTCCGATTTGTGTAACCGCCGATTTTTTTTCTTCTATTTTATGAGGATTATGTATGTATTTTTGGAGTGTGTCACATAGAAAAACAAAAGATTCTTCTTCTGTTTGTCGCTGTAAAATACTGTGGATTCATGTTTAATATTTATTGGCTTAAAAAAAATCATCAAGTTATTTTACTGCTTCGATACTCCTAATAAAATTAAACTTCAATCGTGATGAAGACATTATTTATTTATGGTATCGATACATAGTGGCGATAAAAAAAAAAAACAAAAACTGAACTTTTAATTTCAAATAACTACAGCTAATTATAAGTCAACTGCTGGTTGTTTTTTTCGGTGTATACGGTGACTGGTATCTGCTTTACCAAATCTTAAAGGCCATTACTTACCTACATTCCCGATCAGAGATTTCAACTCGACTTTATTTTCTAAACCTATACTCCATTTTAAAAAAAAGAGGCTCGTAGAAGCAGAAGTAGGAAACCTTTTGTTTTCAAGTTAAGTACCTACAAACAATTTTGATAGATATGTACATATGTGCTTTATTTGTAAGTAACAATGTATGGCATACAATAAAGCATATTTCATCTATTTACTCATCACGATGCTTGGTGTAATAATCAGTCTACAACCGACAAAATTAAAAAAAACACGTGCTGCCACAACTTATGAAGGGAATAGGTGACATTTTAGATTTGGTTGAGTTATAGTGACATGGAAAACGTTACCGGTACTATCCACTTCTGCTTCTTTTATATTTTAAATATTGACACGACAATATTTTATATAAAAAACTAAATAAAATTAAATGCCTTTAGATTTCAGGAGGTAGACAGGTTAAATAAGTACAATTTAGTTTGACAGTTGTTATATAAATTGATTATATTTAATTACACATCAATCTTGACTGTAGTAATGTTTGTAATACTTTTATAACAAAGTGTGCCCCTAAAAGAACATTTTATAACTTCTTTCGAATGCCTGTCTAAACGGAGTATAGAATAAAATAGTACATATCCTGCGCAATCAAAACAACAAAGATAAAAATGACGAACAACAAATTAATTAAAAAAATTAACACAAATTCATAATTCTACCCAAATTGAGCCGTAAACGAAATTGAGATGCTATACTAAAAAGTTTCGAAACTTCGCGTCTACGAATCACCGAGAAAAGAGGATATTCGCGAAAGCACTGACTTTATGGTAATGCGTAACCTTGGAACTTCAGGCGACACTCACCGGTGAAAATCCGTCGTAAAACCGGTCCGGCATAAGGGTACCGTCTGTCCGGTTTCTTAACTTATGGACGGAACCCCGTTCGTTGGAGAATTCTTTTCATTCAAGTTGTTATAGCACTCGGTCTGTTAGAGAACATTTTGCGTTTGGGATTTTAAGTTCCTTTTGATCTTTCTGATGTATATTTACGTACTAGCTGCTGCCCGCGACTTCGTCCCCGTGGAATCCCCGATTTTAAAACATTATTTACCGCTGCTCCGCTCCTATTGGTCTCAGCGTGATGATATATAGCCTATAGCCTTCCTCGATAAATGGGCTATCTAACACTGAAAGATATTTTCAAATCGGACCAGTAGTTCCTGAGATTAGCGCGTTCAAACAAACAAACAAACTCTTCAGCTTTATAATATTAATATAGATAAGTATTTTTATGTTGTATCGGGGCTCAACTTAAATGATAAATGATTTATTTTTTGTAAGTAGGTTGTAAAAAACACTTTTACACGTCAATCTTTTTTGGCCGTTATAAAAACTAGATGAGGCCGGTGTTTCCTAGCTGACTACCCTGAGAAGAAACACCGAAACAAACTCAGAGGTCAAAGGTCTCTTTTGAAGTCCATATAATTGTACTTACTGGTCAAATCATATGAGAACCATGTAGGTTGGTGTTTGAAGTGGTCTTTTGAGCAAGCATTTGTCAGTTATCGTATAGCTCAAACTCAACGATTTGACGAACAATACCAAAGTAAGGACATTTGGGTAGGCCACCTAAAGAACTCAAACCGCCAGACTAACATGAATGAACCCCTGACGTAGCGATCTACATGGTCCTCATATTCACAATACGTTATATGAGGACCATGCAGATCAGTGTCTGAAATGGTCTTTTTAAGAAGAAACCACACCGTTTTGAGTGAACCTGTCCAGTCAGTGCAAGCCTTGGTCAGAGACAAGTAGCTCAACTTAGAATCAACAAGGAGCTCAACAACTCGACGAACAATGCCAATGAAAGGACATTTGGGTAGGCCACAAAAATACTCAAACAGCCAGACAACGTTAAAAAAAATACTTTGAAGGGGAAAAAACTAATAATAACCCATATAGTCTTCATATTCACAATAGGGAATAAAATTAAAATAATAAAAAAATATGATACTTTACAAAGTAAGTATTCATGTCAAAATAAGAAATTGTAATAAAATAAAAATAATACATTAAAAAGTAAACATTCATGTCAAAAGTAAATGAAAATGAAAATATAAAAATGTCAAACTGTATAAATGGGTGAATTGCGCAAGCAAAAAAAATACACGGCAAACCTGAGAACGGTAGTGCAATGTGCTGGTTTTTTATTTTATATATTTTTTCTCAACAACGTAAGTACTTCTCTACCTTGGCAAAAAAAATCATTGATTTCTACCCTCTAATATACCAAAAAAAAAAATTACAAAGTGTTATTTTATCATCACGGTGGCCTGTCCTGAACCCAATTCCGCTCATAAAATACCTTCCCCTGCCAATAGATTCATAATATGGATTTAAATCAATTCTCTTATCATTAAATTATAATATATTCGATCAAATAAAACTATTTTTGTTTGTTTATCTTCTTTGGCTTGGATTTGACAGGCAGTCAACTTTTGTCTGGAAAAAAGTTATCATTTCAGAGGACAGTAAGTTTTAGTAGATTATCCATGTCAACATTGCGTTGTTACGCCCCTCTCACCTTTCCTCACTTCGGATCAGTCCGGCTCAAGCTCTCGGCGCGAACGCAGCGGTCCCAAAGCTTGCGGTTTTTCCGCCAAAAAAGTAAGTTTATCATTTCAGTAACATGGGGACAAAAATAGTTTCATTTCGGTGTCACAGTCCACCGGAATGAAATGTATCTCCGAAATGATAAAACCATAAAGTTTTAGAGATCCTTTATCAAATATAAAGTCATAGTTTTGTAATGTAAGTAAGTGTAGATTAGATTATTCGGGTGTATTTGTTGTGTAATATTTGTGTTTAAGATTAAAGATATATAATATACACATATTTCTATGTAGCTAGTACCTACATGTATATATTGGGTTGGTAGGAAAGTAATGAGCGTTGCAAATAAACAAAACAATTTTAAATTATATTTTTAATTTACAATTACTTGTCTTTATAGTAGGCACCGTTGTTATCTACAACCCATTTCCAGCGATTAGGTAAAGCATGGATACCCTCAGCGTAAAAACTTGGGAGCCGTGAGGCAAAAAAGCTTTCGAGGAAATCTGTTAACTGTGCTCTATCATCAAATTTTTTGTCCTGTATATGATTACTGAGAGAGCGTAACAAATGAAAATCCGTTGGCGCTAGATCGGGAGAGTAAGGTGGATGTGGCAGTAGCTCCCATTCAAAATCCAATAGCTCTGACGAACGACTTTGGCTATGTGCGGCCGAGCGTTGTCGTGAAGGAAGTAGGTATATCTTTGTTTGTTCACGGCGCTTTTTGTTGATTTCTGTACGGAGTCGGTCAAGCTGATGACAGTATATTGTCGAGTCCACGGTGATATTATCGGGTAGTAGCTCCCAGTATAAAATATAAGAGTTGATTTAATTTTAGAAGTTTTACTTATATACCTGTAGAAACACTATTCTCGTTTCGTTACCAATTTAACTAAATTATACCTAGCATTTTTCTCTTAGTGCAACGGGTACACATTATGTATTACTATTAATGGCATAACTTACAAATGCAGCCATCATATTAATCAGAAACTTTAAGCTTTCTTATCGCGCTTCGTTCACTCTTTTGAAAATATATCAAGTAAATTAGTATTAGTTCATAAACAAACAAAAATATTTATTTATGGTTACCAGCATTTACGATAAAGTTTTCCAACATTTTCACACAACAACAACCAGAAAAATTACCAAAGGTTATTTAAGTGAAGAAACAATTCATTCATATCATAATAAATATTACAATAATATTATTCTTTGAGGTTATTGTAACCTCAAAGAATGATATATGTAATAGTAATTGTAATATCTATATATTAATGATGATATTAAAATAACTGTCTACTGTCCTGTCTCAGTGTTTATCTAAAATTTGTGGAAATCAAACCTAACAAAGTACGGAACCCTGGCTGCCCGGCACGGTTGTTCTTAGCTGTATCATATCGGTGGATTTATTTCATTCCGGTGCACAGTTTATCATTTCGGTGGTCATTTTTATCATTTCGGTAGACACTTTTCATTTCAGTGGACTCTTAAAAATTCATCCTTAAATATTTATGTAAGTTTTGATGAAATTTGATGTCCACTCACGCACAATGTTATAAAATAGGCTAAAGTTTTATTTGTCACTAAAAATATGTAGATAGCATTGAAATTAAAAAATCCCACCGAAATGACATATAAAAATCACTTGTTGAAATTCACCCAAATATAAACAAAAAGCGCACAAAAGAGAACAAAACAGGAAAAAAAAACATTAAAACATTGGGCCGTGTACAAAACTGAAGCAGCTCAATCCCAAGCCTTCTTGACATCAAGATAATCTTTCACTGTATAAAAAGCTTTCTGGTATAGCTTATGTTTTATAAATAATTTGAATTTATTTATGCTTAGTTTTTGAAATTTGAAAAAAAAAGGCTAGGAAGTTTATTATAAAAATGTATCCATTGGCATCGAAACGAACCACCTATTTTTTTTAACCGCGTTAGTGGCTGTGGAGCAGGATATAAATAACAGGGTTTATATTCTGCTATAGGAATAAGGTTTAAACAGCGCATAGAATGATTCCGGTTAAACGTTACCAAGAAATAACAAAGTAAGTTACTGTGAAACTAACAAGCTTATAAAAATAAATTTCGTCTAAAGCTTCTTAGCACCAAGTTGAATGTTCAGTGACATGTAAAAAAAAAAAACATTTAAAGCTTCAAATTCAATTTACACGAGCAAGTTTAGTGCTAATAATATAAAAAATACACTCAAAACTTTTCTCGCGGTCTACACAGACAGTAAACTCAAAGCTTACGACTATTTAGAACTTTACACGAAGTTATAAAAGGTTTATGTATTAATTAACCGAACAACAGTTTGCATAAAACTAAAACTGGATGCAAAATTCGTGTAGTAACACTGTAAGCCTGGATTTTACGGCACCCGAAACTGTTATAAAACTACACAATATATTAAAATATTACTGTTATTATCAAGCGGCTTTCCAAATAATCTAAGGTTAAGTAAGTTAGGAGACGGAGCTCAAAATTTACACTTTAATAGCTAAAATTTTGCAACACTCCTCCAATCCGGCCGGAGTTTCAAATAACAGTGCGGCTTCCCGTATCCGCATCGCGTCGGTTCGGATACGGCGCGGATATCCGAAACCGCGGCTAGTGATACCTTGATAATTTTGGCGTAGTAGATTTTTGTACATATGCATATGTATATCGACTTAATTAAATTGTTACGAGAATAGGAAGGGTGTTCAATTTGAGAATTTGGAACTAATTTGAGCACTGTTCGACCCTCTGCAAAGTTACCTCTACAAATAGAACAATTAACTTCTAAAATTAAATGCGGCTGTGAAGCTGTAATCTTTAGAATAACGTGTGGCTGTGTATGAAAAGAGCCGAGCCTGAAAATAAATGGTTTTTCTAGGATTCAATTCCATAATTTTATTATTATTCGAACACATTACTCTAATGGTCGCAATCTTGGAGAGATCTGTGACAGCCAGAGTTAATGAATTTTTCTATTTAGATGTTATCAGAGGTGGTCTGGAGCTATTTAATTGCGTTTAGGGAATCCAATTACTGCGACTTATTACACGCGAAATACTATTTATTTTCATACAAAATATTCTCGATTATCTGCACCGCGGATATCAATGCTGCGGATACGATACCCATCCCGCGGACCCAGCGGCCCGCGAAAGGTCATTCCCAGCTTATTCCAGTCGAATACAACACAGCTCTAAGTTAATTCCGCGCCAAGAACCCCTCAATTGAGACTTTCAACTTTTATGAAAAAAATAAAATACCATTAAAATCTATAGAATTTCTTCTCCAAACTTTTTTCGAGTGAGATCCGATAATGAAAAGGGGAGAACTTTTTATTTGTTAGCTCCTCATATTTGAATATTGGGATTGCTGGAGGTTATATTCGGGCGGCCACGCTCGACGGGTTTGTTTTTGGGCTCAATTAAACTTCGTGGAAATAGAACTGTTGAACATGTTCTATATGTGTAGTGTATATGTGATTTTTCCCGCTTTGATGCTGGCGCAGATTAAATAAAGTTTTGAATAACTTTTGAGAAAGCGTGACTACAAGCACGGACTACAAAAGCTAAGCAAAAAAACATCAACCTTATACTAAAAATAACATAGGCTAGTATCTACCGTACACCGTGCGATCAGCTAATTATCTATGTACTTTAGTACTTTATTTTATTGTCATACGCAAAAGAGAATAGTTTTTTTTTTAAATAATAAACGTTGACCCACACTAGGATGTACTCCTGTATCGTGGGTGCGTTCACAAACATTAATACTCACATACGCAAGACACCCAGACCCGGAACAATTAACTGTAGGGTATAGTAAAATTATAACACTAAATAAATTGCGTTAAATACTTTGTTTCCATATAGTTGAGTGTAAAGTTTGTCTGGTGATTAGTTCGAAGCAATAAATTACAAACTTTGAAAGGCGAATTGTTAGTCTCAGAAAGTGTTTTAGTGAATATTGTTTGTAATGTATCTTAGGGTAAGTGCATTTTTGTTGATTTTCATGAATAATAAAGATATTTGAAAATTGAACATAGGCTATAGTTATACAGATACAAGTCGAAATCTAACTACCTACAACTTCACTACATAGTATAAAATAAAACAAAGTCGCTATCCGCCGCGCGCCGTCTGTCCCTATGTATGCTTAGATCTTTAAAACTACGCAACGGATTTTGATGCGTTTTTTTTAATAGATAGACTGATTGTTAAGGAAGGTTTATATGTATAATACATGCATATTATAGTACAGAAAACATTATTATCTACATTGCATCCGTGCGAAGCCGGGGCGGGTAGCTAGTAATCAATAAAATCGGTAATACAACGTCCAAACCTTAATTTAAAAAGGAAATTAAACTGTAGTAACATAATTCTAATTCCTCCATGCTTACCAATCACTTTTCCTTGTTGTCACACATATTTCCGCCTCGGATATATTGCAACATAGGTACACATCAATCCATATTGTAGACAGGCCACAGATGTTTGTAACTTTTGCCCGTCACTCTTTTTTATCGAAGCCTTGTTGCCGTGGTTACAGCACAGAACACGGAATCACAACACTGGCCGCAACTAAATGCCATTACTAATATATCCATACATGGCCGCCATCGAGGCCATTTATTATTTTAGTATTTTTTTTTAAATCGTTGTGCTGTGTCTGTCCTGAATAAAAGTTTTTCTATTCTATTCTATTCTAATCATGTAGATTTTTTATAGTTACATTTGTGACGTTGCACATAATAGGTTACTGTGACACTGAAGTTCAAAAGGTTAAATACCTACCCTATTGTCGGGGGCTGTCGATTTCTTGAGCAAACGGAGACACTCTGTGGTTTCTGTGGGGAGTTTTGACAGTGACGTTTCTAGCTGAATAACAATAGTCGACAACGAGGCATTTCGGTACTCTGTGGTAACCAGTCATCGCCTGCGTATGCGATGATACAGCGTTTGTAACAGTCAACTTGTTTGGACAACAGACGGTAGTTGAAGCTTAGAAAATAGTTAGGTAATGGCTAAGTAAAATTGTTGGTCAATTTGGACAACAAAACAAAAAAAAAAAAACTATCTATGTTCAGCCTTATTCATTAAAAGTTTTAACCATATGCGTAGTATCAATACGAGTTAGCGTATTCTTTATTTTATTCGATGAAGAATTTGAATTTAGAACATACTAATCAGTACGTAAAATAATCATACGGTTAAATTCGTTTTTCTTTCTTTCTTTTTCATTCTTCTTAGATTGTTATCTATAATTCTATACTATTATTATAAAGAGGAAAGATTTGCTTGTTTGTTTGTATTGAATAGGATCCGAAACTACTGAACCGATATGAAAGATTCTTTCACTGTTTGGAAGCTTCATTATCCCCGGGTATAGTGAAGCTTACCCGAAGACATAGGCTATATTTTATCCCCATATTCCCACGGGAACGGGAACTACGCGGGTAAAACCGCGGGGCGCTGCTATTATAAATAAATTTGGAATAACGGCTTAGCTTCCCAGGCCCGTACGAGTCTCGGCGTGTAATAGATGGTCGCCCATCAACGTTCCAACCTCGGCTAGCGACTTAAATCTTGAAGATCGACCCGAGTGGCTGTTAATACTTAGTCTCGAGATTTCTGAAAGAAAAAATGTTGCGGCCCCAAAAAAATGTAGGTAGGCAAAGGCGTTATACCATTTCCATATTATGAGCGTGAGGTGGCTTTTTTGAACTTTCGAACATAGTCAGTTATTTGTTTTTCTCGACATGTGCTATGTGGAAATGCGTTTTCAAGTGAATGTTTAGTGAAGTACGCGGTTTAGTTTTCAAACGCTATCTATCGCTTATTTGCAGAAATTGTTCATTGACCATTTCATTGGTTATTACATGACCTCGTGTAATGTTTTTCTATCCAATTAATCCATAATGCCAGACTTATACAGGGTGGTCAAAGCGGATTTATACAGCTTTGTTTCGCCCCATTTAAATTCCTTATGATATTGAACACGAACTTCTAGGCAAATAAAATCGAAACCGTTTGACCTCCAAATTCTGCAGATTCCACAGACCATATATTTTCTATAGTGTTGTATGTAAAGGGAAGTATTGTGGTGTATATTTCTTACTTATTTATGTTAATGTAAATGTTGCGAAAATTTGGTGAAAATCAAGACCAAAGGTATCACATATTCAGGCAGCAATAAAGTATTTGAAAAACGATTTGGCAGATGTATTACCAACAAATCGCAAAGCCTTTTACTACAATCATGGAAAAATATTACATTTTTGCTTAATGAAAAAAATATCGAATTCCATTTCTTTGGGAATATTTACGAATTTCACGCGAAAAAGCTGATTCGTATATTCGTATATTCCTATATTCTAGTCATAAGCAGTAATTATTAACGGACTTCAAAAAAAGGAGGAGGTTCTCAATTCGAATGTATAATTTTTTGTTTTACCTCGTAAATTTTAACTGGGTGTACCGATTTTGATGATTATTTTTATATTCGAAAGCTGGTGCTTGTCAGGTGTGATTTTGAGTGAAATCTAACGACTAGTATTTGGGTTATTTACTTAATTGACTTCGATAACATTGAAGATGTTCTCATTTTCACGGGCCGATATAAAATGATAAAAGAACTTTCTAGTTTGGTGAAGATCTGATGAAAAACTTCGGATAAACGGAACTGTTTAATAAATGATAGCAAATCTTCCGGGATTGCTGAAATCGCATGATTGTTTATTGTTTACACCAGTTTATAACACGCGAGTACGCTGTGATGCACGTTTAGCTGTGGGTTAAAACCACTAAAATCGAAAAATAGAACAACGTTTTTAAAAAAAATACAACCGATTTTTAAATAACAAAAAAATATAACAAAACTAGTTTCGGAAGTCGGTTTCAAAAAAACAAAAGAACAACTAAAGACACCCAAAAATTAAAAAAAAATACAGTTTATGTACTTTCTTTTATCGGTTCTTTCTTTTGAAAGAAAAATTTGGTGTTCAGAACGTGCCAAACCCTACTTTCATGCAAAAAATTACAGTTTTTCAGTTACATAGAGTTGGACAACTCGAGTTTGTTAATTCAGAAATCGGAGTTTAATTAAGAAACAATATTACAATCGATAAAGTGTTTTATCAGACAATATGTACAGAAACGCCAGATTACTTACGCTTAGTTCTAAAAGCTATTCAACTGTATGTACACACAAGAAGGTGTTCCTAGAATACTATTATATTAATATGTGCTCAATGTTCGTAGATCAAACAGAACTGATAGACAAACATACTGGGAATTGCCAGAACATTGCTTGGTAGCCCAGGGCCATATACTAATGAAGACTTCGTTCTCATTCGAAGTGTAGCACATTTGCAGTTACAATTTATCTGGTTCCAGTATATATTCGAAAGAGTCACCGTAGCCCTGGAACGCAAAGGGGATTAACACGGATGGGTTTTGGTCAGTAAGAGTCTGACACTTCCTTCCGCTCCGCCCAGAGCGGGAGAAGTCATTTAATCTTACTAATATTATAAACACGAAAGTTTTTAAGTATGTATGTTTGTTACTCTTTCACGCAAAAACTACTGAATGGATCTTGATGAAATTTGGCACAGACAAAGATCATAGTCTGGAATAACACATATTATACTTTAAATCCCGGGATTATGTTCCCTTGGGATAATTTCCGACATTCAAGCGGGCGAAGCCGCGGGCAGCAGCTAGTAATAATTTATTTTCAGACCAGAGTCCATAGCTTAAAATATCATTAACATACACACAAATACAAACAATCAGAAATATTATTTAATGATTTCTCGTTCATCATCAATACTTTATACATGACCTATCAGAATAGTAGGTACTAGCGCTGTGATATTTATTTTTTTAAATATCGCAGCATATGCCGAGATACTTGAACATGTTTGAACTGATATCGATAGCTTTTGTTAATTTATTTTCCTAGTAGTTTTATTTTATTCTATTTGTTTACTATTAAATAAACATTTTTCTTACATTCTTCCTTTTTCATAAAAAAGGTACAATTTATGTTTATCTGCCTACCTTTTTCTACCAAAGTTGGGATCGCTTTCAGTCTAACCCTATAATACCTGACCTTCATAAACCCTAGCTAGCATTACACTGGCGGGTACATACAGTTATTAGAATAGAGATTTTTTTTAGTAAAGTAAACTTAAGATATTATTATCTTAAGTTTCAAAATACAACACAACAAATAATAGAGGATCTCTGTTGTGACAACCCATGAGTACTTACTTGCACAATAGCGACCCACGTATACACAGGGCCTCAAGTCTGCTATTACGATAGTGTCAGAATGGTCTATCATTGATTGCATAATGGTTGATTTTTACAAGTTTTGTAATCTACTAATATCAAAGCGTCACTTTGACTTTCCAATGGCCAACCACTGACACTCCATTGAAAGAAATGGCTTAGAATGGTAATCTCGTACATAATGACAAATGAAAGACAGACGTATGCGCTAATCTACAAAAATTTTGACAGTTCCTTTGACCAGTGACCTACTATTAGAACGTCATTGTTTTTAATAGCTTGGTTTTTAAAAGTATTACGAGACCATTGACCGACCAATGATCGACCATTATGAATTTAGCAGATTACGAACTTTTAGCAAAATGACAATGGGATCTTGTTGGAATGAAAAATTTATAAAATTAGCAGACTTGGGGCCCAGGCGACTCACAGACATGCTTAGGATACTGTTGTTACTGTCCTACACCCATTTCTTTTTAAGGATGTCAAATCATCAAATGACTTCTCCCGCTCTGGGCGGCACGGAAGGGAGTGTCACACTATTACTGGCGTTCCAAGGCCGCGGTGACCTTTTCCAACAAATTCCCATAAATCCATTTCTAGAAGTTTCAATGCTTTGTTAACTAATATTGTTATTCTTAAGTATAAGGAGGAGCTCGTGGCTAAAGAATAACAGCCACACGAGTCGATCTTCAAGGTTAAGCAAAGCTTGCCAAGGTTGGTTTGTGGATGGGTGACCATCTTAACATACCGAGTTTCGCCCGTGCCTCGGAAAGCACGTTAAGCCGTTGGTCCCGGCTGTCATTTGTAGATCTTTAGCAGTCGTTACGGATTGTCAGAAGCCAGTAAATCCGACTCCAGTCTTGCCAAGAAGTACCGTGTTACCCAGTTAATGGTTTGTGGAGGCAGCCGCTCCACGTTAAATACTGGTATTTAGCTGAATCCGGTATGACTGGAAGCCGACCCCAAAATAGTTGGGAAAAGGCTAGGCAGATAATAATATTAAATATCACACTTACTTAGATGTGAAAGTACAATACATAAATAACACTACTATAGATATTCTACAGTCCGATTGATTGGTCTAAGTTATAGGTTAGTGGAGAGATATATTATTTTTATTGGCGACCATACTTTAGTATGAACTTAAATCAGAATAAATATTAGCAATTACCATCTTTCTCACCACAAAGGTGTTTATTAATCAGAAGCTTTTGACATTATTCAATTAATTGAACTACCTTTCTTATGCACAAGTTTGTAATGGCCGAAAAATGTTACAGGCTAAATCTACTTTTCATTAACCTCGAAGTATTCTTGCCAATGTAATACGATACTTTCCAGAAATGTCTAATTTTCCGTCCGATAGTTTGCCAAAAATATAGAAAAATGTGTTTTTGCTTTTTTCACGTAAACAAAAAATGTAGACGATACAGTGAGATGAAAACTCGCGTGACGTCACGGTTTGTTACACTTTTTACTTAAATGTGACGTCACAGACCAGCCGTGTGAGGTCTTGAACTTTGATGCGCTTTATCGTTATGAAATGTATCTTGAAGTAGCAAAAATACGTGTCCAATATACGTATTTTGAAATTTTAACATTTGGGCTAGATATAATTTTATAATATTTCCTTGTAAAAAGTTCCCAATTCTCCTACCAACATCATTTTATCATCTAAATCACTATACGCCTATAATGTTTCTCTTGCGTGCCGCGCAAAAGTTTTCTCCGACTACCCTCCTAACGCTATAGAATACAAGTTAGCAACACATCGTTCTAACATTACAGAACAAGTTGCTTCCGATGCTTTACTGGCTCCCGCACTAATAAATTTGTCGTTTCGGATAGCCATTTAACAGGAACTTAGGTACCTTGTGGTTTTGCTGTCTGTACTTCAAGTGATTAAAGATTTTAAAGTTAGGTTAGGTAGGTGCATGTTGAAGTGAAAATGAGTGTTTGTTTTGGCATCTTTTTAAAAAATAATTTTCCTATTAAAAACTTCTGGACAGTGTAGCAAACATAAAAAACAGTATTTTACAATATTTATTTATATATTCTAAAACACTATTCAATATTTATCAAGTGAGTGTGTATGTATTTAAATATTTTATTTGCCCACGTCCGTGTGTCACTGCGAGCGCCAACTGAAAACCAGCGCTGGGTGTCTGATGCCCAGCAAATTCTGAGATGGTAACCCTTTCGGTATGGGCACGCTCAGCACAATTTTAATTTTCATCCTTGTTATGTTTTATTATTGTTATTTTTTTCTTTATATTTTGTTGCTGTTGCGTTGTCTGTGTCGAATACATTTTTTGTATTCTATTCTATAAGACAAAACTGAATATGCTATTCTATACCCCATTCGCGATAAGATTAGACATTGAAATCCATCTTTTTTACATTCCGTTCAACCGATTTTGACTTCTATTGCGTTGGTGGCAAGACACATGGTAGCTACAGTAGACAGTTGGTATTATAATCACGTTTTTGCTTTTAATACCATCCTTATGGGTACGGAATAGAAGTAAAAATCGGTTGAACGGACTGTAAACAATTTTGTTCCAATGTCTAATCTTATTGTGAATGGAGTATAAATATATGTATATAAGTACTAGACTTTTCAATAGGATTTAGGAGATTGAGGTAAAGCACGGAGCCGGAAAATATACGTCAAACTCAAACTCAAAGCATTTATTTCAATTAAACCCTTTACAGGCACTTTTGAATTGTCAAGGTCGGTCAGTCGAAAGAGGTGAAGCTATCTGCACGTTCTAAAGCGTACATAGATCTCTATGGAGATTCTTAAATCAATACATTGTTCTTCTTGAAATTATTCTTATATGTGAGACTGATGTAGAAAGACATGTAAGATAAGTATCCGGAGTAAATGGCCACCCAAGTAAGTACACACCCAGTAGTGAGATATTCCTTTTCTTTCTTTCTATTCTGGAATGAAATGATGATGGCGATATTAAAACTACGATTTCATCATCGGTCCCTCTCTTCTTGGCTTTGTTTCCATCATTCAGTTGCTAGCCCTAATTATCACCTATACTCCATTCACAATAAGATTAGTCATTTAAACAAAACTTTTTACAGTCCGTTCAACCAATTTTGACTTCTATTGCGTTGGTGGCATGACAGATGGCAGCTGCAGTAAACAGTTGGTATTATAATCACGTTTTTGCCTTTAATGCCATCCATAAGCTTAGGGAACAGAAGTAAAAAAAAACTTTTTACAAAAAAATACAACCGACTTTTACACAAAAATAAAAAGAGTACAAAATAACTTTAATTTCGGAACTCGGTGTTTGTGGTTCCTTTTTCGTTTTTTAACCGACTTCTAAAAAAGGAAGGGATGTTTGTATGTTTTATTTTTTAATGTTTGTTCGCGCATAACTCCATCGCTTGTCAACCGATTTGAAAAATTCTTTTTTTGTTGGAAAGGGTATACTTCCCAAATGGTTCCATGAAATTTTTTTCGAAATCAACCAAGCGGTTTTCGAAAAATCAACAAAAATCTAAAAAAAGTTTTAGCTGTATGCGAATTTGTGACAAACATGCTTAGCTACTATAATGTTGTGAAGAGGAAAGATTTGATTATTTGTTTGTATTGAATAGGATCCGAAACTCCTGAACCGATATGAAAAATTCTTTCACTGTTGGGAAGCTACACTATCCCCTGGTGACATTATCTATATTTTATCCCCATATTCCCATTGGAACGGGAACTATACGGGTGAAACTGCGGGAGCTGCTAGTAGCTATTTAGATAATGTGAAACTATCCCAGCACACATTTTACTTAAAGCAGACTTCAACAACGTAAGAGTTAATTTCCACCATTAGTGGAGGAAATTAACTCCTACTGCGTGCAAAATTAAGACCACCAGCTTGTTCAGGTACCTAAATAAAAATGTCAGCTCGGGATTTTTATGAGCTAAATAACCAGTGGTCGTAACTCGTAAGTCAAGACAAAATTGTGTATAATTACCAGACCAACTAGCTGGCTTAATTGCAGGGGAAAATATGCTAAATTTAGACAAGCTACCTAAGGCTGCGCTCACACCTGTTGCGACGCCATGCGATGATATTTGAAGAGCCCCAAATCTCTGATTTTTATAAATTTGTCATTCCAACACGATCCCATTGTCATTTTGCAAAAATTTCGTAATCTGCTAAATTCATAATGGTCGATCATTGGTCGGTCAATGGTCTCGTAATACTTTTTGATAACCGAGAAAAGAAATGACTGCACAACGACGTTCGAAAGGTAGGTCACTGATCAAAGGAACTGTCAAAGTTTTAGCAGATTACCGCATACGTCTGTCATTCATTTACGTGATTACCATTTTAAGCCATTTCTTTCAATGGCGTGTCGGTGGAAAGTCATAATGACGCTTTTATATTAGTAGATTACCAAGCTTATCAAAATCAACCATTATAAATTATAATTATAAAATCAATGATCGACCATTGTGACACTATTGTAATAGCAGACTTGGGGCCCAGCTGTTTAGTGCCGCGCAGCGCGACTTTGTGAAAGCACAGCGACGCCGCCGGAGCTAATCGAATTCTAATTCGCTGGGTGCAGCTAGGAACAAGTGTCGCTACACGGCGAATAAGGTAGCGTAATCCTTATGGGCTATCAAAATAGTCATACGACTGTTTTATAAGAAATCTTAAATTAGAGGTGTTTTATCGCTGCCAGCGATGTCTAGCAGAATACCTTTGGATGGACTGTGAGGCTT
Source organism: Hecatera dysodea (assembly GCA_905332915.2). Taxonomy (NCBI): domain Eukaryota; kingdom Metazoa; phylum Arthropoda; class Insecta; order Lepidoptera; family Noctuidae; genus Hecatera; species Hecatera dysodea. The sequence goes on along the minus strand of HG995298.1, from coordinate 3,721,591 downwards.
TACATATAAATGGGGGTAGTCTGTGGTGCACTTACGAAATTATTTACATATAATATGATTTGATGTATAAAATCTTGTTAGTATTATTTACTAACAAGATTTTTAATATGAAGCAAGCTAGTAACTGGGCTTACGAGTACCTGACTGGCATCGTCAACGTATATATTCCACATTTGCACAACCTGAACCGTGAACGATTTGTTTAAGAACTTAGTAAAATGCGAGGCCTTCTCCGATATAATCTCAAGAGTCTAGAATTTCTGTCATGAAGGAACTTAAAACGTCGTGCTATATAGGAAGGGTTATGTCGGAGGAATAAACAAAATACTAATTCTCTATGGAAAAAACATTCTGGCGAGAGTAGATTGGTAGCCACTTGATTTGTTTTCTTTAAATTCTCTCACTGAATTTTTGTCTTGTTTAATGAATGTGTAAGTTCCATATTATAAGTATCGCTTCGTCGCATCGCATCGCAGTATGAGCTGATCCTAAAATAAGACAAGCTTTGCCTTTTCGTCAAAGTTATTACGGTAGGCCGCTTTATTCTAAGGAACGATCAAACGCGATATAAAAGATTAGGATGTTTTCACGGTTATATTGAATTTCAATGACGAAGCCTTGTTCCGTGATAACATACGTACCTTCCATGTTTTCTATTTACGGTGTTTTCTTTGATAAGATTTATAAATGATTTGCTTTCAAAGCTTGTTTTTGAAAAAAAGATGTTGATCGAAGAGGGCTGAGAAGGGACAAAAATATATGGACGTTTTTCTTTTCAGGAAAAGGACTATTCATACATTTCAGGGTTGCTTTTTTGCGTATTGTTTTTGTTTGGGATCATTCTATGGGATCCATACTCTTTGTATGTTTGTTATCTCTCTCTTCATACTGTTAGGATTTAGAAGAAACTGGGTTAACTGGGCACTATGTCATTAAATAGGATGTAGCGTACCATTTATCCAGAGATTGTGTTCTCTTGGCATAATTTTCGAAAAGCATGCGAGCGAAGACGCTGGCAGAGACTAGTTGCTTTGTAACTTTAAATATCTTGTAAAGATGCCGTTTTGATATCGTACGAACTTCGTTTCGCTTACTCTCCCTTCACAATTACACAAGATTAGCCCCAAAATATACTTATAAGGATTACTACGACGATTACTGAGAGTTTACGATAAACTCAGCAACAGTGTTAACTACCACCATTAAGTTTAAAGTAAGCTGCATAGTTTACGCTAAGTGATGTCTTAATAATGACTATGTTGTCATATTATCTGTTGTTGCAGTTTTTCATGGTTTTGTATCTTTACATTTAAGTGGATTTTGTGAAAGTTTGTTTACTGTAAAGTAGAAATGTGGATTTTGATTTTACAAAAACAAAAAAGAAACCAAACCGGCCACGCGTCGTTTTCCACGCGCGCCTCATAGAGCTGTCAGCAACGAAGAGAAAAGAAGAGTCAGTGTGCACTGACTCTTCTCTGGCAGGCGCCAGGGTTGCAGAGTTTGTTCGAAAGAGTCACCGCGACCCTGGAACGCAAAGGGCACAAGAAGGATCACGGGTGGGTTTTAATCAGTAAGAGTCTGATACTTCCTTCCGCTTCGCCCGGAGCAGAAGAAGTCATTTGATGATTTCCCATCCAAAAAAGATAAAACACCTAGGTAGGCTCGCTGCAAATATGACTTGTTATAGTGAGGTTTTACAGATTCGTTAGACAACAAAGGTGAGCGGTGCATTTGCAGTCCCGCACCGTTGAGGACTTAATGAATGCTACTGATGCCGTCATGCCGCTATAAATGTGGCACAAACGTTTAACTGTTACCACCGACTTGGAAAGAAGAGGAGGAGACATAACTAGTTTCTGCCCGCAGCTTGGACTGTGTTACAGCAAGAAATCGTTTTAAGGGAGCATACTTTTTCCGCGATTTTTTTTTTCGTTTCTAGCAACTGAGCCAGTTCCGACTATTCTGCCAGTGTCACGTGGTGATTCCGCGATTTAAGTATCTTATGTTCTAATCCAAGATGGCCCCATATTCTAAAACGTAAACTCCAACATGAGCACGAAAACGTCAATGAAAGCTTGTCCAATTGACGTAATAAATTGACAATTTCGTGCTGGATAGATGAGTTTTCTGAGCAAGCACGTTTGCGCGTTTGCATGCTTACATGAAGTAAGGAAGGCTACTAATTATCTTGACTGCAAAGCTCAAAGACATGGAAAGGCTAATTAATTACAGTCCGAGTACACTGAATATGTGTTTTAAATTGCCGTCGTGTGTTTATTTATTTGGACGATCATATAGTTTAAGGTCTGGTGGATCAAGGGCGTGACAAGGCGAAAATTATGCTTTTTAGACTGAACATTTTAGCGAATCATACCTATCTTTGTTTACTGAAACTTGCTCATTTTAATGAGTACTCAGATGACTATGAACTCATTAAAAACAACTTGAAGTAAATAATGATCTTTACTTTAAAGAGTTTAAATTATTTCAAAGTCACCCGGACTTGTTTCGTATTAGGTATACCTACGCTTCAAAGTCACTGTATGCCAATAATTAAATCGCTAGGTTTCGCGGGCCAGACGCCTGTTCTAAATAAGAACAGTGTTGATTTCGTAAAATTCTAGCACTTTGAAAAAAAAAAAAACACTTTGAAAAACACACAAAGACTTTGAAAAAGCCGGCGGTAATACAAGCCAGAATGATGGTTGTTCGCAAGTGGAGAGGCAACGACTGTTGCCATCCAGCGGCGCTGTGCACGCCACCATTGCGGCGATAAGTCTCCTCCTTGAGGAGTAGTTGGAGAGACGCCCCGGCGTCCTTACTGACATTAGCGTTAGCTATTATTATCAGCCTCGCGCCCTAAAACAAATAATTTTCTTTCCTATCAAATTCGAAACCTATTCTATATCTGCATGGCTTTTTCTCTGATTGGTAAATCATCAAATGACTTCTTCCGCTCTGGGCGGAGCGGAAGGGAGTGTCAGACTCTTACTGACTAAAACCCACCCGTGATCCTTCTTGTGCCCTTTGCGTTCCAGGGCCGCGGTGACTCTTTCGAACAAATTCCGCAACCCTAGTAATGACTCTTTACAAGTTTGTTAAACTATTTCCTGCCAGTATGTAGAAAGCCCAACACCGCACTATTGCTAAAAGTATTGACAAAACCAATTAAGCTCAAATCGAGATACGAGATCAACTCGCTACAAATTAGAGAATATAGATAAGTTAGTTTTCCACTGACAGGTTACCGATGTTCTAGTTCCCGTATTCCGCCCGGAACACCGGGAATTGCGGTGTCAATCTGTCTCGGCTACGTTCAGTCTTTAAACCGGTTAAATCCGGACAGATAAAGGGTTTGGGATGCGGTTTTGTTGAAAGCGGAGCGGATTTTCTTTGAGCAAATATGGAGGGATATGAAGATACGACCAATGACGTACATATATAAAATAGGCGTTCTAAATCACCAACTAACATAATAGTTCTATAAAATCTATTATATTTATTTTGTTTATTAGTATATTGATTGGTATTGTATTTATCCATTTTATATTACTATCCCTTTTTTTGCATAGGAAATCATCAAATGACTTCTCCCGCTCTAGGCGGAGCGGAAGGGAGTGTCAGACTCTTACTGACTAAAACCCACCCGTGATCCTTCTTGTGCCCTTTGCGTTCCAGGGCCGCGGTGACTCTTTCGAACAAATTCCGAAACCCGTATTACTATGCCTAATTATTATTATTTAGAAGGATTTTTAATAATAAAAAAAAAAACGTTGCCCCACCCTAGGAATTTCTCCTGTATCGTGGGTTCGTTTACAAACATATAAATTCACATACACAAACAGCTAGACCCGGAAAAACTATCTATAGGTCTTACAAATATTTGTTCCGTGCGGGAATCGAACCTGCGGCACGCAGTGCAGCAGCCAATCGCTCAACAACTGCTCCAACCGTGTCGTCGGATTGTACACTGACTGCCTTAAATCTCCTTTGGTTCAGTCCACCCAAAAGTTGTTTGTATTAAATGGCCTGGTGCGATAAGACTTCCCATTGTACACTTGTTTTTATAAATGTTTTGCTATAAGGTTTACAATAAATTATGTATTAAATAATAATAATACCGGTTCTAATCGGTAGCAAAATGGCTACCTTTCATGTAAATAATATGTTGCCATTTCACAGCGCGGCGCCCGTATCTATAGTTTATTATAAATATATCATTATGTAAGAAAACTTTTTATAAAAATGATAAACGAGTAGTTATCATATTTCGCTCGTATGAAACTTTATATCCCGACAAATACGGGAATAATATAAGTCTGAATCGTGAGGAACACGAGATTGCAAAGCAGCCTTTTCCTAGAAAACAAACATCGCTATGCAATTATGGAAAAAAAAAAGAAAAATGAAGGGAAATATTTATTTTCTTGGAATACAGGGTAGCGCAGTGTACCCTGATGAGTACGTACTCATATCCGACGTTTCTTTTCTAGGAAATCGAACAGTCTGTATTTTTCCACTTAGATAAATAATATATTAAATTACTTTTTCGCTGTATTCAATTAATTTTACATTTTTAATTACAGTATATAATTAATTAATTCAATTAATTTTTAATTACGTATATCTTAAAAAAAGTCAACGCCTGCCTGAGTTATATCTACTATACATGAAGTAGAAAAATAGGCATCGCTTTTGAGATTCGCTTGGATTATGTTATGTGACCAAAGTCCTACCCATCTAAATTCTGTACTACTTTCGTATATTACAACTGGTATAGTCTTCGATGGCCAAATCACATGGTCTCTAAACTAACCTCGTATGTTCTGTAGATTATAGAAGCTGGCAGAGGTTTGAATATGGAATTTCATGGTGAGATTTGAAACTTATCCAAGCATAATATGCCAATGTGACGAATTGTCAAGCCCGCGTTTTCCTTTGTCGAGCAAACAATTTTTTTTTAACATAATTCACTATGATAAAAAGATTTGAATGCAGTGGATTTGCAATTACATTCGATCGTGAATAATATTGTGTAGTTATTATTTTGTTTGTTTAGTCATCATCATCTCATCTGCCTAGGTTTTTCCCAACTATATTGGGGTCGGCTCCCAGACAAGTCGGATTCAGCTGAATACCAGTACTTTACGCGGAGCGGCTGCCTACCAGACCTCCACAACCCATTAACTGGGGAACACGGTACTTCTTGGCAAGACTGGTATTTTGTTTATTTAGTCTAAGTGCTTATAAATTACATTCTTAAATGTAAAAATAAACATTTAAAAAATAGTAGACCGCCGGTGTCGGGAGCAGGGTCCAAGCTACCGGTGGTTAGGGCTCCAAAGAAAGGAACCTCTTCACTTTACGCGCCGTATCGAGGAGTGCTGTCTCCTGTATCAGGCCCTCTTTAAAAGAAGTAGAGGGAGATAGTTTAACCAATGGAAAACGAGGAAAGTAGTATGTCCAGAATGGATACGGTTAGGAAAGGACCGGGTCAAGTGGAAAGTCTTGGAGGAGGCCGTTGTCGAAAAACAAGCTGGATTGAGTGAAGGATAACCAGGTGCGGAGACAGGACAATAGAGTATCTAATAATAATAGTATTAATTAAGAATAGGTTAAATAAGCCCGATATAGTGGTGGTGGACCGAATCGAGGGGCGTGCAATGATTGTAGACATAACCGTTCCGCATGATGAGAACCTCGTGAAAGCGGAGAAAGATAAGTAAATTAAATATCCTGACGTGGTTCACGAGGTTGTCGACATGTGGGATGATAACGATAGCCGTGTCAGCCAATGGCTTAATAGCCAAGAGCGTCGAACAACACCTTAGGTGGCTCTCGTTAGGCAGCTGGATCAAGGGCTTGATTCAGAAAGCGGTACTGCTGGACACGGCTTGCATTGTTAGGTTCCTCCCGCCCGCCGAAGTAGATGGGACACTGTTTCCGCTACCGGTGGGCTATTATTTTGTATATTTCTTAATGTTTTTTTTCATTGTTTATTGAAATGTTTAAAAATATAATTTATAGCACTGCCCCACAGTTTCACCCGCATAGTTCCCGTTCCCGTGGGAATATGGGGATAAAATATAGCGTATGTCACCCGGGGATAGTGTAGCTTCCTAAAAGTGGTTTCGGAGCCCATTCAATACAAACAAACAAACAATCAAATATTTCCTCTTTATAATATTAATATATAACGTAAGAAGAATGGTTATATCACATTAAAATTAATTTAATAATTGTATCTTTATAACCAAGCAGCAATGAAGGCTTATTTTATTTTTATAAATTCTATTTCTAAAGCTCGCCCTGTAGGTATTTAGTCTTATGGATTCTATCTTATTAAAAAATCCTGAGAACCTATTCATATTGCCTTTTCACCAGATATTTTCTATTAAGGAATATAGCCTAATAGCCTTTTATCCTATAATAACGCTGCCAAATCTATACAAACAAATAAAATCGAAGCGTCTGTCTGTAATAACGTAAAATAAAGTTTAATGATACTTGTAACAGAAACAACAAGCTTGATATTTTTTGTCCGTCTGTTCGTTCGAGTTAATCTCCAGAACGGCTTTACCCATTTTTATGGGACATTTAACTCAACAACTTACGCTTAATAAAAATATTAGGGTTCCCAATTTCCCATCTATCGTCATTTAATATTGTGTTGTTTGAAGAGTGGTACGAGTTTGACGCGGACGATGTCGCGGGCAACAGCTAGTGTAATGCTAAAGATGCAAAGATATTGTTGATGTCTCCAGTTATGTTTTAAATGGTACAATTGCGAGGAATAAAGAGATAACAGCTAGTTGATGGGCAAGCGAGGTAGTTGTGCTCCCGTTAGGTAGCTATTACTTGGTTTTATAAAATTGTTTCGGGAAATTGTCTTGAAAATTGAGGAAATTTTCTCTTGTATAGGAATGGAATGTGACGTTTAAAGAATGAAACATTGTTTTTAGCTTGCAGGATGAGTTTTCTGATTTGTAAATTGAACTAAACGACGTAGAAACTCGTCTTTATACTGAGAAAGGGGAGGCATTTCTTTTTTCTGAAGGCGGAGTGTCAGACTTTCAAAGAAAAAATTGGTTGTCTGTAAAGTAGGTTTACGGACGATAGTGTAACGTTGTAACAAAACATTGATGAAATGATCGTGCCTCTCGCTCTGATCGTAACGTTACAATGAGTCATCCTTTTTCATGCGTGCAGCCGGCGTTCATCAACTTATTAGAAGTTGTCACGTCAAAACAAACTTTGATACATCAATTTATGTAATCTCAACTAATTATTCTCGCTTGCAGGTTCCATATATCCACGGCAACATAAACAAATGAAACGAACACCATTTACAGTAACAGCGAGAAAAGCGCTTTATTACTTAAAATATTCCTCCATACGGCCACTTCGCAAGAAGCATCTTGACACAATTGCAAGAATAGGTCCTTTACAAACTTATGCGCTGAATAAAGCACTTGGGGAGGAGGGAGAGGGGAGGGGGAGGGGGTAGTTTGTCCGGACAAACTTCAGTAACGGCCTTAAGTGAAGTCGCGAAAGAAATCAAAGGTAGTAGAGATGCTTCCGACAAGTATTCATGAACTAAGAATGTTCGAAGCAAGCTAACTCGAGCGCCTCGGATGCAGTTGAGTTTTTGATGTTTATTGGAAATGTTTTCGAGGAAAGTTGGAGTATGCAACGATAGAACTGGTTGTACAGGTATTTATTGAAGTGCTAACTTTTTCCCGCGGATTCGTTCATGTGGCCTATTGTAGCCTACTGAGCTTTTTTAAAGTAGTCCATAGGCTTCTTTACGAAGTTTCATAAGTTACAGATAGTCTATCGTTCTTTTCAGAGCTTACCATCTATAACATAGTTTTAAATAGTAAAGAAAAGTCTGAACGTTTGTATAAACCCGTGCAAGTTTCGCGCACATGACCGCTCCCTAAAATTGCCAATTGTATAGAGCGGCCAACGGGCCAATATGTGGCGTCAAAAAAAGTGTATAACTCAATGATCTATAAACAAATAATTTTACTTCGGGAGTGAGTCAAATAGCTTTTTGTTAGTTTGTAGCATACAGTTGCTGACTACGCTTTTGACGTCCAGTGGACGCTTTCGACTGTATTTCAGTTTTCACTGCTTCACTAAGAATGCTATATTGCTTTAGACATAAGAGGACGCGTTATTTGCTATCCAATATACAGCATGCGTTGGAAAGATGGCCCATGCTTGGGCAAATTGAAATAATGTTGTATTCTATAAATATCTATGATTGTGTATTGGATTGACAAATACTACCGCAAGTTTCAAGTTTCAAGTGTTTATTGCAATCCACAATGTGCATATACAGGTGGTAGGTAAATAAGAGCAGTATCAATTATGGACCCTGTCGGGCACAGCAACATTTAATGGGTAGGAGAGAGGAAGAGCGCTTTTATATAATTGCCAAATACTAATATATGTTAATAATTAAAAATTAAGCTATTATTTAGTAAAATATACACTATATATCTGTACTTTGTATTGTATTTATATTTATTATACTATTACTTTTTATGTGTATTTATATATTTATATATTTTATAACATTGTGATATGTCTATTAATTAGATATATTATTATTATTAATTTAATTTAAATTTAATTATGTTTATTGCATGTCTATCTATATCTACTATTCATCTATACTAATATTATAAAGCTGAAGAGTTTGTTTGTTTGGTTGTTTGTTTGTTTGTTTGAACGCGCTAATCTCAGGAACTACTGGTTCGAATTGAAAAATTCTTTTTGGGTTGAATAGACCATTTATCGAGGAAGGCTTTAGGCTATAAATCATCACGCTTAAGCCAATAGGAGCGGAGCAGCGATAAAGAATGTTTTAAAATCGGGGATTCCACGGGGACGAAGTCGCGGGCAGCAGCTAGTATAATATAATTATATTTCATGTATACATTTTACGCATACATAATACTAGTTATTATAAATCGTTTAGCCATGTTATTATATGCATTTTTTGAGTCTTATAATTATGTTATTTGCACTTCAAGTAAACAGTTAAGTAATGTAAGATATCTGTGTTATTGATTTTATTATTTACTTAATTAATGAATATACAGTAAGTCAGATCAATCAGTCAATTTATCCGTTAGAAATTCATCTATGGTGTAGTAGCTTTTATTAATTAAGAACTGTTTTAATTTCCTTATAAAGATGTTGGTTTTTTCTAATTGTTTTAAGTTTTTTGGTAATTTGTTGTAAATTTTTATAGACATAGAGTATGTACTAGCAGAATGCATTTATAGACGGGAGCGAGGGAGATTTATCCTGTTTTGATGACGCAAAGAGTGAGTTGTTTGTATATCTCCTCGTGTTTTATAAGAATCAGGGAACTTGCGGACCAATTTACACAATTCCAACATATAGATACAGGTTAAAGTGAGAATTTTATATTTTCTGAAGTAAGGTCTGCAACTGTCGGTTGATTCTATATTGGTTATTATTCGTATGAGTTTTTTTTGTAAGATGAATAGGGAAGGGGTGTCCGTGCTATTTCCCCATAGAATGATGCCATAAGTGAACCAAGCATGGGCATATGCATAATAAGTGACTATTGCGGTTTGTAGGTTGGTAGTCTTTTTTATTTCGCCGAGGGCATATGAAAACTTTGAAATTTTAGATTTAAGTTTCTGTATGTGTGATTTCCATTTAATATGTGTGTCTACTGTTAAACCTAAGAGGTGAAATTCGTTAACCGTTTCTAATTTATTTTGGTGATGTAAAATTTATATTAACATGTGTTTTTTGTCGAGGATGGAAAGTTATTAATTTAGTTTTGGTAAAGTTTACGTCAAGATTATGTTCGCTCATCCAGTTTATTATTTTATTAAGAATATTTGTAAGTTTTTCGATGAGATTTGAATTTATTTGGCATGAGGTAAGGATTGAAATATCGTCCGCAAATAAAACGCATGGTTCTTCTATCGTTTTGGGCAGATCGTTAATGTAAATAAGGAATAGTAGGCATCCGATAACGCGTTAAAAAGTTACGCATTGAATCACGAATTTTTAGTATTATATTACTGGTAATTTCATCACCACTGCACTCGAAACGGTGAAGGAAACCGGTATAAGGAACTACACAATCAAACACTGAATAACTGTCAATATATATTTAATCAAAGTAGGGTAGCGTAAAACACAATATAAAATAATATTTGAACACTACACCAATCACACTTGAAACTCAGGAGATACTACTCGCACTGTATTCGGCAACCAACTGCCCGATCAATTTTTTTTTTTTTTTTTTGTTTTTTTGAATGGACTACTCGCAGTTCAGCACATTAAGGCTGGTTACTGCTCAACCGGGCAATCCCGTGGTTGCCTTAGATTCTAAGGCCCCCAGCCGGGGCTTAAAACTACTTAAAAACTAAATGGCCGCTCGCTAAGGGCATCCCCTGTGGGACACGGGCCTCGGCTTAGCGGGGTCATTGAGGGGGGGCAGCAAGGGACAGGCTGGGTCTGATTGATATTATTTAGGGGATTTAACGCTAATGGCTCAGCAGCGCGGGCTGGCTCGTTAGGCAAAAGTCGGGGAGGGTTTTGACGGGGGCGTCGCGATGGACCTCGTCGGCGAGGTCGGAATACGGAACGCGTTCTGGGTTTATTTTTCCTAAGAGTGCTGGTTTCCCTACTACTCTCTTGGGTCAGGGTGATGGGGTCATCGGGCTCAACAAGAGTATGCCGCGGTCGGCGGATCTTGCTGATCTGGGAGGGGGTGTATCGGGTGGCCGATACGATAAGGGGGTTCTGGTGCTTTTCAGCGGACTCTATGAAACGCTTGGAAATACGTTTCATGAATTGTTTGATGGTGGGGATACGGAGGTCGACATGGAGTCGCTCATTTCTAACGTACCACGGGGCTCCCGTAGCCTTTCGGAGAAACCGGTTTTGGATAACCTGCAACCTATGGATCTGGCGGGGCTTAGCGTGTGCGAAGGCTACGCACGCATAAGTCATTATCGGGCGTATGCACGTGGTGAAAATGCGTAGTTTGCATTTCAGAGATAGCTTGCTGCGTGCGTTCAGCATGTAATGAAGCCTACTGAGAGCGAATGCGGCACGATTACGCACCGTCTTAATGTGCTCTCTGAAGGTAAGCTTTCGATCGAGGATCACGCCTAGATATTTAGCTTTCTCAACCCAGGGGATCGGCTTGCCAAATAACGTGATAGGACTGGGACGGGGGGGGGAAGAGACGAGTCTTGGGCTTGTAAAACAAGATCGCCTGACTCTTCTCTGGGTTGACTTCCACTCTCCATTTCCGGAACCAAGCGCCTAGTGCGTTTGCGGATCTCTGGAGGTGGCCGGCTATTGCCTTCTCGCTATTGCCGGAGCAATATATCGCCGTGTCGTCAGCGAACAGAGCTAGCTGTGTCTTGGAGCTAGTGGGAATATCGCTAGTAAATAGCGAGAACACTAGGGGGGAGAGAACACCGCCTTGGGGTACTCCGGCGCGAATGGGGTGAGGGGACGAAAGTGCACCTTCGATTCGGTACTGAAAGGTACGGTTCGACAGATAATCTCGTAAGATGAGCACGAGACGATCCGGCACACCGAGCTGGTATAGTTTGTATATCAGCCCGTTGTGCCAGACCTTGTCGAAAGCTTTCGCTATATCGAAGAACAGGGCTCCCGTAACGAGACCGCGCTGGTATTTGGCGCTGATATGTTCAACGATACGGTAGACCTGTTGGACGCAAGAGTGGTTTGATCTAAAACCAAACTGCTCATTGGGGAGGAGGCTCTTAGCTTCGACAAAATCCTTAAGACGCTTATGAATAAGCCTCTCGTAGATCTTACCTAGGACTTTGAGCAGACTGATGGGACGATAGCTGGACGGGGAGGACTTGGGTTTTCCAGGTTTGGGGATACCGATGACGGTAGCCTCTTTCCACGTCTGTGGGAACATGTTGTTGGACAGAGCGCCATTGAAGATGGCGGTCATTAACATGATCAGAGTAGCCGGGAAGAGTCGAACCACTTTATTGGTGATTCCATCGGCGCCCGGGGCTTTTCTGAGTTTGAGACGGCCGATGATCTCCTTCACCTCGTCGGGAGTGACGGGGGGGAGTGGATCATCGGGGTCCTCTACTGGTGGGAGGGAGGCTCTACGTTCGACTTCGGCATTCACCATATCGAGATGAGCCTTGTCTACTGGTTGGGAGCTGGGAGAACATTGGGACTCTAGACTGTCGGCCAGGCATTCGGCTTTGTCCTCGTCATCGAAGGCGACGGTGTTGTCGGGACGCGTGAGCGGAGGCATAGAGGCAACCTCAGAGGCGCGTAGTTTCCTCTGAAGTTCCCAGAATGCCTGATGGGTAGGTTCGAGGTCGCCCAACATCTTATCCCAGCGACTTTCACGCAGTTCAGCGATGCTTTTACTTACTTTACGCTGTAAGTAGCGCATGTGAACCTTGTTGGCTTCGCAGGGAAAGGCGCTGTAGGCACGGACTGCCGCGTTCTTTTCAGTCACTAGCTCACGCACCTCGTCCGGGAGTTTCCAGTGGTGATTGCTCACCATCGGAGACTCCTTAGAACATTCGTTCAGGACAGAGTGCACGTGATCCGTGAGTGAATTGATCGCGGTTGTCGTGTCTGCGACAGACTCGATTAGGTCGGGGATTTGGTCCAGATGGGGTGACGTGGTAACCTTCAGCTTTTCGCTTACTTGGCGCCAGTCAGTGGTCATTCGGGTGGGAGGAGGCTGGGTAGGATCCATCGGCCCTGATCTAGGAGCAAGCTCCAGGATCACGGGTCTATGGTCCGAGTTTAACTCGTCATGCGTCTCCACAGAATGTAACCGAAGGTTGACATTTTTGAGGAGGGCGATGTCGAGTACATCGGGGGAGTGGGAAGGTGAGTGCGGGTAGTGGGTGGGATGCATCGGAGCGATGACATCGAAGTTCAGGACGCTGCACAGTTCGAACACTACCTTGCCTCTCGGGTTGGTAATGCGACTGTTCCAGGAAGGATGTTTGGCGTTGAGGTCCCCCGCCAGTATGACGGAGTCGCTCAGGCCAAGAAGTTTAGTCAGGTCATCTTTCATAGCAGGAGTGTCCACGGAGTTGTTGGGTGGGACATAGGCTGAGATGATCGTAACGGGTTGATGTCCTGTCATACCTAGCCGACAGACTGAGACCTCAAACTTATCGAGGGAGGGAGGATCCATAGGGATGCAGTAAAGGGACGCTTTGTAGTAGATAAGGGTACCTCCTAAGTGGCAGCGGGTCCTATCATTGCGAACCATGCGATAGTTGGCAATTTTGGGGTCCCGATGGGTAGGCTTTAGGAAGGTCTCTTGTATTAATAAGATGTCTAGGTGATGGTCGCGGAGGAACAAGGCGATCTCATCACGTTGGGCTCTAAGGCCATTGGCATTGAAAAACCCTATCCGGAGGGCTGTCGGTTTGAACCTACACGTTACTCTGGACTTATCCATTATGGGTCAGGATAGTGTATTTTTGGACGTAGTGAGCAACGTCTGCGTACTCACGGAAGACTGCAGAGTGGTCTCCCCTGCAGTTTCGTAGCGACTCAGCCATGGCCTTGGCGCGGTCTGAGTAGAAGGCTTGGTATGTGACCAAGATAATGTTATGGGACACGTCACCAATTTGGGCTGAGAGGGAGGAGGCTGGTGAGGCAGCTTGCACTGGGGCTGGGGCAGGAGCCTGGGTCACCGTTGGTGGGAGTACTACGTCCATTAGGGGCGTGATGGACTGGGTGGGCTTTGGGGTAGGGGTGACTTTAGGGGCCTCTGTGGTCATGGGGGCGGGGGCGCCAGACCTTAGTGCCGGGAAGTGGGCCTGGTGGTTGAGGGCGTTCCACGGGCTGGAACGCTGAGGCTTTAGGGAGTCGGGCATCTTGTCGCTAAGTTGGGGACATTCCCTTTGCTGGCGAGCACTTGCTCGCTTAGCTAACTTAGGGGCGGTGGCTTTAGGGGCTTTGGGACAACCGCGATAGTTGGCCGTGTGGCCGGACTGGCCGCACAGAACGCAGCTGGGCGGTTCAGTGCACTGGGTCGGGTCTTTGGGGCGGGGGCAGTCTGTGGTGCCGTGGTTACCCAGGCACTTAACGCATCGGGGTATCCCGAAGCAGAAGCGCTGGGAGTGCCCATAGAGCTGGCATCGATGGCATTGGCCTACGATGCCGCTTCGGCGGGGTTTCTCGATTGAGAGGCCGGAGAGGCCACAGATGTTTGAAATTGAGAAGATAGGATGGTGTCCCTCTGTGGGCTCGCACACAACGAGCACCATGTTATAGGACTCGCCCCGGCGACGGTGCATGCGGTGCACCTCCGCTACTGGGATACTTTGCGACTGAAGGTCGCTTAGTATGTCGGCTGTAGGGATTTCGCGAGGGACGTTCTTTACCACCACTCGTGTCTGACGGTCCTCGGGGAGATTATAAGAATGGAACGGTATGTTCCTTGCGGACAGGAGTTTATGTAACTCTCTGTAGTCCTTGGCGGACGGGACAGTTACTTTGATGCCGAGTTGGACTGCTCTGGCATTAGTATAATTAATCTGGCGGGCCTTGCAGGCAGTGGACACCTCTGTCCATTTGGCCTTGTCGTGAATGAACACGGGTGGCGGAGGGCGGACTTTGGGGGCTGAGGTTTTTGGGACTGCGGCCTCGACTGCCATCGGGCTGGCGGATCGGCTTGCCTGCTGGGAGGACTCAGCTGCCGAGGAGGGGCGGGATTGGGGGGCTGAAGATGGGAGGGAGGGGTGAGTGGGGGCAGCCTTTTTTGGGGCTTGCTCCTTGGAGGAGACTTTTTTCTTCCTCTTCCCCCCGGTGACGAGCTGGAAGTCGTCTTCCGAGGAGGAGGTGTCTGGGGAGGAACATGGCCCTGTCAGGTCCATTTCCTCAACCTCTGGGGAGGGAGAGCGGGACTCAATTGTCTCTGAGACAATTGTTGGGGTGTCTACTACCGGTTTCTCGGTAGCGGTTTCAGCGGCGGCGGCGACTATTGTCTTGGAAACAATAGCCGGTTTCGCAGAAGTCGTGGGGGCTGGGGCGGAGTTTTGTTCTTGCCGCTTAGCGGCAAGATGTTTGCCAAGTTTGGCAGACATCTCAGGGTCCCTGCGAATTATAGCAGCAAGTTGCTTGCTATATTTAGTGACAAATTCGGTGTCCTTGAGGACGGTGTCCTTGACGAACGCTAATAAATCAGCGTCCGTCACGGTGGGGGGGGGGGGGGGGTCGGGGGATTTAGTTCCTAACTAGCATCCGGGAGCAACGTTTCCGTAACTCCCTGAGCTTCCTACTTCCTAACTCCCCGGGTGGGATATCCCGGGGATGTGTACCCTCCCTGTCGGGTGTAGACAGGGAGGTGAGTGCCTATTTTTGTGTGCCCTAAGCTTGTAAACCCACTGCCGATCTTATTGTGCAGTGGGGCCCTAGGGTCAGAAGACCGGTCCGGTGTGAAGGGGTTGAGACACCCAACCACACCGGGTGAATGCTGGAAGAGAGCGGGGTTAGACAGATGGCAGCGACTAGGGAAGCCCCCAAGGCCGCGTACCAAAGCCCTTCCGATTTGACATAGCCCTGAAGGGGCTTGGGCCGGTGTATCGGGTCAACACCCCTTGGCTTCGTTGGCACCGTGAGGTATCCCACCAAGGACCACGAAACTGTGGATTTTCCCTGAAGGGGCACTACGTTTAACGACGCTCCAAAACAGAAACAAGAAGTCGTCCACTGCCTTGAAAAAGGCGGCTTCGGATCAAAGTTGTAGTCGGCGACTACAGGTGACGTCACGACTGGAGCGTGACGAAACGAACACACACGACACTGAGCACGATAACGGGAGAGCAGCGGGGAGCGGCACGTCCGTCACGGGCGGGCGTCGGGAGCGGAATCAGCCCGATCAATCCACAGTCCACAGTTTTATGCCCAGGCACCGAC